>JAAPAO010000379.1:5036-34557 GCA_013115145.1 Perkinsus chesapeaki | reverse complement strand
AACATACACTATACTACCCTATACAACATACACTATACTACCCTATACAACATACACTATACTACCCTATACAACATACACTATACTACCCTATCCCCTAGTAGCCTCGTATTCCCTAATACCTTTCCTTTTTGAGGTTGTGTTGTTGTCTCCTGTTATTATATGATCAAATCCAATAATATCAGCCCTTAATAATGGCTTCCATGATGGTATATTAATCCTATTATTATCATCTACTCCTACTTGTCGACTCCTTCTTATATTATTTGGTGCCAATGTTATATAAGCAGTAGCACCATCACTTGCTAATGCAAAGTTAGCTCTAATACCTTTATGATCTGAACTCCAATAGAATTCAGTTGCAGAAGAAGAAGTCCCTTTAGGTCCTATTGGTGCAGTAGTTGACATCATCATCATTAAAAACCTTTTAATATATAACATACTACTTTAACTCAATACTATTATTATTATCATCATCAGGACACACTAATAATATGTAATAGAGATATATAGTATTATCATGTTTAGGTCAATATTGTTGTTATATAACCATATAACATGTATAACTATTAGTCTCTAATACATTCAATACAAAATAATAATCAAATAATAATAATCATCATCATAATCTTATTGTTATCATAAGAAGTATATGTACTATCTTATTGATAAGAGTGATGATGATGTAATGAATTTATAAAGATGATAATTATAAAAATGATGATCAGCATGCCTCCTACTCCTTCTCCTTCTTTACTGATGATGATATTATCACTAATAGGTATTTTACCAATCAGTAAATGGATCAGCTGCAGCTGGTACTGATGGTGGTAGCTCAGTAGATTCAGGTATATCCTAATAATAATAAATATAACAACAAGTATATTAATGATATCATCACCTCAAAGTTGCTAACATCACGTTCGTCCTTCATATCTGGTTTATACGGTGGTGGTATCTCCTTTCGTACCAGCTTATCCCAAGCAATAGAGGCAAACCTATAGTAGTAGTGCTATTATTCATAATAATAATACTGTATTATTATTACCATTTATGCTTTTTAATATCATCAGCACCATTCTTAAGATTACCATATCTCTTAGATAGATCAGCAGTAAGTAACTTCTTAACCAATCCTATTATATTAATACATATTATTATAACTACTGCTACTACTACCTTTAGCATTCTTATCAAAGTACTTAGGGAAGTATATTTTACCAGCTAGAATCTTTTGATAAATACCCATAGGCTCCTCATCACAGAATGGAGGTTGTCCAACAATCATCTCATATATTAATATCTAATGCCTATATATTAACCACCACCTTATTAACAGTAATATTATCCTACACCTAGTGTCCACCAATCAACTGGTTTACCATGACCTTTATTAAGTAACACTTCTGGGGCAATGTATTCAGGTGTGCCACATAATGTATAAGTGCGAGCACCAGGTTCAATGATCTAATTTAATAATGCTAATAATAAAATGATAATAGATAATACCTTAGCAAATCCAAAGTCAGTAAGCTTACTATATCCATCAGCACATAAGAGTATATTCTCTGGTTTCTAATAATAATGTTCTTAATTATATTATTATTAATATTACCAAGTCTCTATGGACAATATTCTTACAATGCATATACTCAAATGTAGCTGCTATTTGAGATGCATAAAACTTTGATTGTTCATCAGTAAACTTTCTGGCTCTACGTAGATGAGTAAATAGTTCCCCTAATAATAAGCAGTAATTGTTTATATATATTATTATTAACATATTACCTCCACCAACTACTTCCATTACTATATATACAAATCTATTATCCTTAAACGAACCCTTCATATTAACAATAAAGGGATGATTTAATTGATTAAGTATATTACGTTCAGCGTTAATATGATCAACTAAAGGTAGTAGTATAATGTTACACTATTATTATTATCATTTACCTTGTTTAAGCTTAAGTATCTCATGTTTCTTCATAAACTTAACAGCATAGTATTGACCATCCCCTTTATATTTACCGTATTTAACTCTACCAAAACTTCCAGTACCAAGTGTTCGAACAAAGTCGAAATCGTCTAGGCTCATTTTACTACCAGTCATTATTAATAGAATAACCGCTATAAGCTGCTGATGGTAATATAAGCTGTAACGTATAAATATAGCTAAATACGTATAATACTACTAATAATACTATTAATGTATTATAATAAAGGATGGGTTGTAATTGATATAAGAGACGGTTAAATAAAGAGCAATCCACACAATGAGACGCCAAAATCCTTGGGGGACGGTCTCCCTGTTTTTGGAGGCGTCGCCACCGTGTCACCATCGTATTAATAGCACAACATAGCGTTATATATCTATATATTATAATAGCTATTATTAAGATATGGTAAGCTAGCCTTACAATATTATGAAAGGTTATTCAATAACATCATCATTACGATCAATATAATGGAAAATAGTTTTTGAGCTTTATGGCGCGCGAGACCATCATGAATCAACAACTTTAAATGATGATGATGATGGCGGCGGCGGCGGTGTCGCTCCACCAATATAACGGTGGTGACATAATAATCGTTGGTGGAGTGCCTCATTATTATTAAGAATTATAATATCAGCACAATATTGTTTTATTGTGCTGTGCTCGTCGTTGTTGTCGTCCTCGTTGGGCGTCGGCGGCGGTTACTGGTGATATAAGCTATTATTTTGTTATTAGGATTGTCTTCTTCTTTTTATTATTATCTCTACTGCCTCATCAGCCATCTCCTCCTCCTGGTGCTATGTCTCAATATATAAGATTCTCTAGTGATGATCTTAAAGTATTCGAAGCTGAGATATTATATCGTGCGAAGATAATAGTATCTAGATCAAGCTCAAGAGATGCAGTTGCTGCTAGAGGACAGGCTTTTGATGATGTTGCTAGTGAGCTACGTAAAGCTAATGGTAATGTATTTAGAACACCTAAACAAGTTAGGACCAAATGGGCATCAACAAGGCAAAAGATAATGGCTTATTATAAGACTGGTAAATTACCACAATCTAAACCAGAAGCTGATTTGGTTAAAAATATGGCTGAGAGCTTACGATCATTATTATTACAGCCCCAGCAGTTGATTAGTGATAATACTAGTACTACAGCAACATCAACAACATCGACAACTGCAACAACTAGGGGTATATCTAATAATCGAGTCTCATCGTCATTAACATCAACACCATCACCTTGTGCTCATGATGGTGATTCATATTATATTAAACAACATAATATATTAGAGAATGGTGGTAGGTGTGATATTATTAGTGATGCCTCATCATCCATGCATTCTCCGCAGCGTAACATAAGGGCAAGAAATGATAATAATATAGTAGCAGCATCATCATCAGCAGCAGCTGTTAATAAGATAATGCGAAGGTCTTATGATAGGAATACTGATATTACTACTAGGTTATAATGATATACTACTACCTTTTGTTGTTGTTACAAGCAATAAGCAAGCTGTAATATATTATTATCATTATCTATTGTAACATAACTTAATTACTATATTTTCCCTTATATACTCATACTTTGGTCATACCATTAATATAGAAGGGGAAAGTATTCAACAACCGTTCATGTCGTTAACAGTAGCAATGATAAACGACGAGTAGGAGAATGTATAATTATTATTAGAGGTTGTTGATAATGGTTATAATACAGTATTAAAAATAATATATAGTGGTGCTATTATCTAGTACTAATACTACCTTATTATTAATAATACTGTACATAAGCTTATCATTACCTTATCCTCCTCAAAGTAGGGTTATCTGCACTATATAATATGTTGTTGTTAATAATAGTATTAAATATTGCTCTACAGCATTTATTATTATTATGCTAGAGGAGGGTATAACACTATGGCTTAACAACAAGAAGAAGAACAAGTCTGCTAATGATGAGGGAGTCCAGGATAAGGATCATTATTATGAAGCGATTAATAATGATTATGCTAGTAAATATTTGGAAAGTATTGGTGTTAGACCAACTAAAGGAAGGGTAAAGGAAATGGTACGGAGGAGTAAAGGGGAATTAATGGATTATTGTAATATAATACCTAAATGGGATAATGAAACAGAAGAAGGTAGAGGGATATCTAAACATGATGATATAGCATCATCTATTCATATAACCCCTAAGATATATAATAAATGCTATGATAACAATAATGATAAATCAGAGATTATATTACAGGATAAAAGTAAGAAGATTGGTAATGGTAGGATGTTGGATATGACACCACCACCACCATCACAACCGATTAGGACACTATCTAATAAGAGTAATAGCGGTAATATAATATACATGATCACCACCGCCGCCGCCGTCGTTATACTTGATACTGATGTTAGATGACGTATTGTGCGAGCAGCAGCAGCAGCATATGGTGGATATAAAGAGAGATACTAAGCGTCGGCAGGAAGGAAGGTTGGTGCATAATAATGGAGGTATTAAACAGTTAACACCATCATCGGAGATTATTACCAATGAACTTGAACAACTACGAGCTGAAGGCCAACGTATAAGAAGTATTGGTAATACTAAGATGAAGAATATAGTAGATACAATGGATAATGGTAGTAATATAAATAATATCATGTATAGATTTATATGGCCTTTCGCTTACTTTAATAATATTAATCATCATACTAGTCAGGATGATATTAAGAGTAATCGTATAGATGGTGATAGGGTATGGGGGAGGTATAGTAGAAGTGATGATATTAACATTATTAATATAATTAATAATGATGACATAATTGATATAATAACAAAGAGGAGGATAACAGTAACTATATCACAAGTTGAAAAATATATGTTGGAATATATAACACATCATTACCCAAATCAATTACTAAAAAATACTAAAAAAGGCAGAAGGAAGACAACAACCGTTAATAATGATCATTATAATAATCCAGGAGAGCCGCCGCCAATACAACAACAACAGCAACAACGGGAGCAGTTTGGTCGAATATGTGTTGAATGCGAGTTACCTAGATTAGCAGGATTATTAGCACATTTAGCCTATTGGCTTATGTTTCATATAGACTATAGTGATGATAATGAAGTTGATTATAATATATCACCGTCATTACCATTAAAGCATAGACATGCATTAATATTAACCATTTTATATTTATGGCAAACTAAGTGTATATCTGGTTTAAGTAGTAGTAGTAGTAGTAGTAGTAGTAGTAGTAAAGTATGTGATGGTAATAATAGTAGTATCGATGAAGGGCGCTACTACTGCTCTTATTGGTTACCACGTTGTATGTTATTATTGAAGATAACCGTTAGTTGGATACTTTTAGAATATAATAAAGGATATGATGATGATGTTGTTGATGATGGTTGTATAGAGTCATTAAGTGATATATTATTAAAGAATAGGAAATCATTCTCATCATCATCATCATCAACCCCCTCACCATTAATATTGATTGATGCAAGGATCAATGCCATGTTTCGTGTGCTATTCGATGCACAATGTAATCTATCAAGATTCCCCATATTAGAGCGTTATCAGCGTATACCATTGAGGAAGGTTAAAGATATGATAAGAATGGCTAAGGAAGCCGATATTACAACTAGAACTAGAATTAATAACACTACTCCTACTAGGAAGTCAACGTACAGCAGCAGCTCATCATCAAATAAAGATATAATGAATAATATATCCCAACCTCACCTTCCTCCTCCTCCTTCATCATCCACCACTACCCGCGATCAGAGCTACTGTAAGGATGTATCTTATCGTAATACTCATTTATTGAGGTAGTAAGTGATGATGTTGAATTCCTGCTTGATACTAATGCTTATAATATTTTTAGGGTAGCATTGTTCTGTAATGATCCAAATACTAGAAAGTATGTTAATAAACAACAAGAAGGAGAGCAAGCACATGATATGAATACATTCTTAGATGATTGGTTATATGGTATAACTGATCAACAGCGTCAAAGTATTATTAATGATATAGTATCACAACGTAGAAGAGAACAAAGCTGAGGAGAATAAGATGGTGATGATTGTGGTGGTAGCCTTTAACATGCTTGCTAGATATGTATTATTTTTGTCTGCTACTGCTGCTGCTGCTGCTACAACTAACATCCGCCTATATTTAGTTCAGTATACTATTTAATAGATTCATGATATATTAATAATATCATCATGGCCCCCCGGATCCGTCGTGTAGGTCGTCGTCGTGCGTCTAATAGGCGTAGGATAGCATTAGGAAATGATGGTGACAATAATGGCAATAATAGAGCAAGTAGAGTCGATGGATTAAATAATAATGATTCACACGAGATGAGAAGGAGGACAACACATTTCAAAGTATTATCTACTAATCGTACATGGCGTTTGAGAAGTCTAGTAAGTAATAATAATAATAATGAGGAGGTGGACGAGGACGAGGCAGAGACTAGACCATGTTCTACATCACCAACACCTAGAGATCATCATCAGCATCAACAAGAAGATATTAGACGTATTAGAACACGAAGTGAACTTACTGATTATAATAATAATGAAGAGGGAGGAGTAGACAAAATGGTGAGAATGATAGTTGTCTAGGTTGTTGTTGATGATCATGTTGGTGACTCATGGCTTAGGATAATGAAGCAAGAGTTAAATTTGGCAATACTGTTAATTGCCAACAACAAGAACAACAAGAGCCACCTCGAGGCAAGCGACCTAGGCTTAGCCTATCGCCTGATGTACAGGAAGGGAGGAGGCCTCTATTAACTGATAATACTACCTTATTATTATCATCAATATGGATGGATGATGATGATGATGAAGAGGATGATGATGATGTAAGGTATATACTATTAGTTGCGGTATTATCATGTACTTAGCCACCGCAACAACCTCGAGAGGATGCCTCTACTGAGGTGCTAGATTCCTGTACTAACGGCAGCAGTGAAGTTGAAGTCGTGAATAAGGAGGCCGCCAATGAAGGGGTCCTCTATGGTGGATACAAAAGTGATGAACAACGATTAAAGACATTGTATTATTTACCATCACCACAAATATGCTGCTGCTTACCAAATGATGATAAGACAGACCTTATAACAGGTTTATGGAAATCTACTGTATGGGAGGTAGTGAAGATTTACTAATAATAAGGGCATCTTCCTCTTATCAGATTTATCTTAATCATGATATTAAGACTAGTAGAGTGTGGGGTGAATGGGGACCATTACAGGAGATCACAGCTTATCTTAAAGGTTAAAATCATCATCGTCATTTTATCATCGCCTCTGTTATCTCAGGTGATAGATTAGTGGATGGAGTGTTGAAGATAGGTAACATAGAACTGAGTGAAGCTATAGTCGATATTGAAGCTGGAACTATTACATGGGGCACAGGAGAAGTAAGAATATGTTTGATGACCCATTAAGAAGCTGTTGACTGTAGATATGGATTAAAGAAGATAGGACTGTATAGACCTATAAAGGCCCGCAGCTGCAGTAGTAATATATTATTATTCTATTATGCATGATGCTTGGTGCCCCCGTTCATGATTGATGAAATAGCGGCAATAAGATGATTAATTCATTATTAATAGTTATTAACATCTCGTGTTGAGCAAAGTGAAAGAACCAGAATTTGGTTACTACCAAATGTGGGGTCGCGCAGTTGAACTCGACTGATAAAACTCGAGGCCATATTGCTCGCAAGCAACAGAAAATGACAAATTTTGGCACTAGCCATAAGCTTATACGGCAACAAACGCTCTCGAACAGAGGTGTACGCAACAAGAAAAGTTTGTGGGCGGAGTCGTGAAGGGGGCGTCGACTGATACTGTCGGTAGGCGATGGGTGACTCTGGTAATACCATCCCAAAGGCTTTATACGAAGTAGTACTTAGCGGGCAGGCAATACAGCTTTAAGGTACAAATAGATTGCGACCTCGAAGTAATGCAGCGTAGGTGAAGCTAACTCGCCAACAGCACGGAAGAAATATTCCGGGCCCGAATTTCCGGCGCATTTTCTCTTTGCGGCTCACACCGTACGCGTGCGCACTCAGCTAATTGATACAAAAAGCGCCACGCTTGCGACTGACTACAACAGCAGGGGATAAAAAGACTCGTAGGTACATGTGGCCGAACGGAATCGATTTACACACAATATAGCAAGCACATGGCTACAAACGGGCAGACGTAGAAGGAATGCAGGAAACTCCTACCACAAACTAGTGGTGATGCACGTGCGTGTTCAGCAGTCTATTAGCAGATGCACTCGCACTGGTTGACTCAACAACTGTATTGGGCATAGTTGGATTAAGTACAAACAATATACAGTGCGCAACAAAACTTTAGCAAGAACGGTTTTTTTCTGCGATTTTTCCACGAGTATTCACAAAATCATTATTTTCCTTTTGACATAACTATTAGACACTTACGATACGTCACCTGGTTCAAAAAAGTCTTCCGTGTCGCGAATGCATCGTGCAATATAAGCAACACGCACTCCCAGCACGCAACACAACTTTAGCAGTTTTTTCAGCGCGGCTCACTCGTCATCCTATCCTGGGCTAGAGGTTCACTTAAAATAATAGAAAATGAGGAAATACATGTTTAGTAGTCTGTCTTGGCGCCTTGCTTCAAGAGAACTTGACTCAGTCGTCTTGGAACAGACTCAGTACAGTTGCGTATAGCCGCTGCTGGCATGCTTTCCCACGCAGCGTAGATACGGGGACGTAGGTGCTCCTTAGACTGGATAATCGGCTTTCTTGGTCCATAAAGACACTTTACTAGGTAGCCCCATATGTTTTCGGTAGGATTGAGGTCAGGGCTCAGAGAGGGCCAGTCTGTACTGGCCACTCCCTGGCCCTGAAACCAACTCACCGTGCTACGACTGGCGTGACAAGGAGCATTATCTTGTTGGAAGATCAGATTTTCATCACCTGAAGCTTCAAGGTAGGGTAGGAGATGACCAGACAAGACCTCTTGATAGACGGTGCTGTTCATTCTCACTGTGACCTCAGTTAAAGCAACCGTATGGTCCGCGCGAATCGCGCCCCACACCATAATGCTTCCTCCCTGGAAGGATCTCTTGCTCCGAAGCTGTTGTAGCTGGGATGGCATATGCCATGCATAAAATACACCATCAGGGCCATCTAGAGAGAAGCGTTTTTCGTCGCTTAAGATCCAGCGACTGAAATCGGTGTGGTTTTCTAAGTGGTGCTGTGCAAACCTTATCCGTGCGGCCTTATGTACACCGGTCAGAGGTGCAGTCGCCTTGAAACTGGAGTAGGAAGCTCCCTCGTTCTTCAAAAACCTGCTCACAGTCTGCGGTGAAACCGGTAGCTCTAGTTGCTTAGTAACATCTGGTGCTGAGGCACCTCCAGGCTTCTGTTTGGCATGCATGGCCTTGATCCTAACTTTATCGGTAGCGCTCACGTATTTACCCTTGGACATCTTCAACCTCTATCGGGAAGCAAAAGCGGGTGTTGTGTGAGGCTCGCTTCACAGTTAGAATGAACATGCGTATCCAAAACCGTGCATGTTCATTGCAATCGGATGCCGAACGCGGTCACGCTGAAAAAATTGCTAAAGTTGTGTTGCGTGCTGGGAGTGCGTGTTGCTTTTATTTCACGATGCATTCGCGACATGGGAGACTTTTTGAACCAGGTGACGTATCGTAAGTGACTAATAGTTATGTTGCGCACTGTATTCTTATCTCGGATCTCATATCCAACCGCTCAGCTGCGACCGTTTCATGCATAGTATGCATGAAACGGTCGCAGCTAAGCATTGCATACAATTATGGGTGAGCGAGATTCGTGCTTGTACGCGCGAACACAGTCATGCGAGTGCGGATGCACGCGCATGCAGGGCACTCGGAAGATCTGATCACTGTAGCTCGGAGTTGGGCTCGGAAGGGTTTCTCCGAATCCTTGGAATCGGAGGACTCGGACGGATGGCACTTGAACAGAAAATTTTGTTCCGAGCTCGGAGGGGTCACTTTTGTGACCCCTCCGTGGGGTCACAGAGTCAGTAACACTCCTTGGGGTTCACTTAGCATGTGCGCTCGGAAAAGTGGACACTTGAACGGGCTCCAGGAGGCGATTAAAGTGAAATGGGCTTCCGAGTTCCGAGTCCGAGTGCTCGGACCCGAGTTCCGAGCTCGGACACTTCCTTTCCCGAGTTGCCCCCAATCAAAGTGAACTGACTCGGAAACACCATTTCTCCGAGCTCTTCTGCAGAGGACTCGGTAAAAGGCATTTCAAATGAATTAAAGTGTTTAAACTCGGTGCCGGACTTAACTCGGGAAACTGACGCCACTCGGAAACTGCTACTCCTACTGGTAACACTGCACTTCACTCAGACTCGGGGGACTCCGACTCCGTATCGGATTCGACATCGGAGTCAATATCCTCTTCTTGCTCAATTTTGTTGACAATGATGTAATTGCGAAGCGCAGCACAAGCTCTTACGACATTGGCATTGCATGCAAGTAACGTAAGATGTTTGTGAGGCGATAAAAGCGTTTCTTGGGGAGAATTGATGTTGTGTATGAAGAATCTGCTTTACTCGGAACAGTTTTCGGAGTCTAGAATCACTCCGAAGAATTGCAGTACTCGGGATGGGCTTAACTGAATACTTTAACGCATTGCTCGGAAAATAAGGTCACTTGGGTCGTTTCTCCGAGACCGAGTACTCGGGTTTTTACTTGGGATTATGAACGCACTTTAATTCGAACTTTTAACCCGAGCTCGGAAAACGCCCTTTTCCGAGTACTTGGACTCGGAAAATCGAGCACTTTAATTGGCTCCAGGATAGATTATACACTCGATCTGAACTCAACAGCATTAAGATGGGAATAACGTATATGCCTACCTAGTAGGCAATGTCTGGCGATTGCGCCAGCGAAAATAAAGTTAGTAGTAATACAAAATAGACTACCGTATAATCAAGTTTATTTCATCAACAGCGGTTAAGTTTGATATGAGGAACATTTTCCCCATTCTGAAAAATCAACTTCACTCACGTATCATAATAAACTAATCTAAAATTGCCTTGAACAAAATCAGTTGGAGTTTCAAAACCATTATCAAGTTCAATGAGTCCGATATCAGAATAACTAATCGAGGGAGAATGCTCGCGGCTGCCCCTAAGCTGCTCCCGCCGCCCCGGGAGCAGCTTTAAGATGGGATCATCCCAACGAGTGAAGTATTCATCAGTAAAGACTTGTAGAGTCATATACGACTCGGTAAGTCCAATCTCGAAATATGGTAGTCCAGTATCACGCTCAGAGCAAAACTTCCTATACGAAAGAAGACCAATAGTCGGCGGATGTGCAATTGGGAATATTCTGCAATTGCCACCAAAGGTGTGAATTCCAGCAAACCTTCCATCGTAATAGACATGTATCTTATCGACATAGTATTCCATTCGGAGAAGGCTAAAGTCCATCAATAAATACTCCTCATCAGCTGGGTCAGCATCATAGACGTACATCTGATTACCCTCCCAGTAGTATTGCATATAATAAGCATCGCCAAAGTAACGCACTGCGAGGGTGTTACCGGAGAAACGAATAGATTCGAACTTACTGCCAGTCTGACCACACCACGTCCACGACAATCCAGAAGGCTCAACAGTTGGTCCAGTAGGAGTAGCCGGAGTAGTTACGATTTGAGTTGTAACGAACTCTGGAGTTGTCAGAGGCTCGCATGTCTTGCCTTTACCGGAAGGGCCAAAGTTGCCATTCGCTACACCTTTAAGAACACTTATTAGGGATGGCGGGTCCGGTGTAGCATGAAAGACGGCGGTGCTTAGAAGCTGCTCAACACTCAGGTCGAGCGGAGGCGTTGCAGCACGAATAAAGATCTTGTTTATTGGTTCGATGACATACTTCATAGCGTAGGTTACACCTTCATAAAGTATCAAGACGTCATCCTCATCGAGGAATGTCACGACAGACATAATTCCATCAGTATAGTCACGGCCATTACACCAAGTGCCGATGAGATAATCGAACCCACCATTAGAAGTTGTAGAGGTTGTTGTACTATACGTACTAACTTCAGTTGTTACAGAATTAGTTGTTACCGTTGGTGTTGTAGTAAAAGGCTCCGAAGGGAAAAGCTTATCACATGGTGCAGGTTGACCACTACAGCTAGCAGGACCATCATCAGCCGAACAAAGGGAACCATCAGGTCGGACAATAATACCATGGCATACAGCTGGGAGTTTAAAATCCATACAATGCGAAGATACACAATTAGGTGTGATAGAGCATGTTGTAGCGCAGCGGTCCACTGTGGTCGAACCAACTATGGAGAGCGATATTAGGAATAGCAGTATTGACATTACTTATTGGGTTAAATAACTGACATTGTCGACACACTAAAACGAATAGATGCAAGAAGGACTTATACGATACATAACTTCTGTCACGCATTAGCCCCCGAGAATAGACTTCCCTCGTCAATCTTCAGCCAAGACCCCATTTGAATCACCCATCAGGATTTCTGCACACAACTCCGGAGACACTTGGTCAACTCGCAACCCCTCCAGGTGAATGGCCTAGTGGGTCTTTGACTGATTGTTAATCGACGTTTGAGATTAACCCAACATTGAGCTTTCATTAATGTTATATATACACCATTGTCATGTACATCAGTACTACAGTAGTACTACTACTCTACGGAGTAAGATATACTATGCCAAAAATCAATGTCAGACATGTTCAACATATTCAATTTCAGTCTCCTTCACTTCAGCCCTAGCGGCGGCCTTCTCCTCGGCAACTCTGCTCCATCTTTTGGCAATCTTGCCATTTATCCTGCGACGAAGCTTGCGGCAGCACCAGTAGCAATACATGGTTATGAGCAAGGATATCGTGGTTCCGATGATGCTTGCAACGATTCTGAACAAAATAAACTGCTTAAGACTCTTAAGTTAAGAGGCTGAGCAGCATGAAGCATTATGACTCATAATTTATGAGCTCCAAATGGAAGAGCCTTGCAATTAAACGACGCTCAGTAGAACTTCCACTGTAGAAGCGAGGCGCTGGGAAAACGATGTAGGATCAATAATTGAAAATTAAAGAAGGGGCAGAGAACCTACGACTCGTAGGCTACGCGTATGATTCTTACCCCCCTGTGCTCCAGGTCCCGTTGAACCGTTCTATCGCCGCCGCTAAATTCGCTCTGGCAGGACTGACTGTAGTGTCTGCGTTGCGAGCAGCTGCTACGGTGGTCGCGAAGCCAGTCGTCGTTGGAACGACGTTTTCATCACCCCACGATCTATCGTAGAGGAGATCCGTTCTGAAATCCGGAATAAGGTTACTAGACAAGCCAACGTTGCTTACCCCTCCATACTGGCTAACGACGGTCGCAAATGATTATGCGCTCAGTAAGAGCGCGCGCCCCAGTGTTATCGATCAAACCGTTTTCTTATCGAATTGACTCTGGCCATTGGGCCTCTACGCTTTGTACTACTATTACTGCTTAATTTGATAGATGAAGCGGGGGAGCAGTCTCATATACGAGCCTGTGATTGATATTGAAATAAATAGGTGGTGAGGGCTCTTGAATAGTAATATACAGGGTACTTTGGAGTCCAAAGTTTGGACCGGTTTACTTTTATTCTTATTATTACCTCTGATTCAACACGTCCTTGCATTGTGTGAACGGCCCGGACTTAGTTTACCCTAGAGTTACTCTACCTAATACCATATATGAGCTCCGAGATGGTCTTTTTTGTGGACTAGCATCAGTGTTAAGGCGAGGGCTTTCGAATCGTATTAGTCTGAAGTGCAAACTCGTTACCAATAATACATGGGCCGTTGATAAATAAGCACCCTGTAGCTGTTTAAGGCAATACTGGGTAGTGAGAGCACTTTTCCGTGTACATGTACAATAAATATTAATTCAATACGAAGACCGACAAATGACAGGACTCTCCATCCATTCGGTATAGCATGGATGTGTTACAGCCTTTTAAAGTGTCAATGAGATGCAGTGTTGGGTTGGTAGTGTTAATGATTCTTCTTCTTGGTATTGGTTCATTCTAATGTCTGATGTCCGCATACCAGTGAAGTTGTTCGTCGGTAAGCTTCCTCCAGATTGGGCTGAGGACGATGTCCGTAGCCTATTTTCACCGTAATAGGGGAGGGCAAGGGCAGCTTCATATTAAGGTGCTGGTCGGGTAACTTCAATCCTGTGCGTGAACTGTATTTTGTAGCGCACCCTTCTGTGGGTCTACGGATTAAATTTCAGGTGAAACTATTCTTACAGGCATATCATTAAACTGTTAATAATTATTGTAGCGGATATACAGTATCCCATGGTGCATCTGAGAGTATCGCTCGTCAGTATCACTATGGACTTATCATTACGCCTTTACAGTAATGAGAATTCTTTTTATTCATGCCGGAATCTCTGTAGTTAGCACTTGAATGTCCGAATGAACTGAATGCTGGTTGTTAAGGTATGGCGAAGTGGACGAGATCAGCCTTATCCGGCCGAAGAGTAACCCTGGAAAGGGGCAGAAATATGGTGATAGTGAATCTCAAGGGAGGAGCGAAATAATTCTGACCAGGTTGCGCCTTTGTCAAGTATGGCGCTATACAGGAGGCAGCAGCAGCGATCGAAGGGCTGGCAGGAAAGCGAACGGTTAATGAGGTAATAGATGGGAATACTGTAATCGAAATATGGCGGGGTCTTAGTGGGGGGATTGATAGGAAATATGTTGCTAGTGATACGGAAAAGGAGATATAATAGAAAGGAGTTTGATAGGAAATATGTTACTAGTGATACGGAGGAGGAGATATAATAGAAAGGAGTTTGATAGGAAATATGTTACTAGTGATACGGAGGAGGAGATATAATAGAAAGGAGTTTGATAGGAAATATGTTACTAGTGATACGGAAGAGGAGATATAATAGCCACTTGACACATGTCATGTTTTGCATGGTGCATTTTCTCTCTCAGAATGCGGGCCCTCTCCAAATTCAATACGCTAACGGAGAGCCGGAGCGACTAAGCTTGCCTGACGACACGGAAGGAGTGGCTCAGAAACTTTTTATTGCGAATGTAATAATCGGGGGACTGAGTTTCACTTTCAAATTGAGTTGACTGGTTGTCGATGCATTTGGGCAATTATCGTGAGGAAAGAAACCCGAGTGGTATTCTAAGAAGAAAATGCAGCGAGTTTCTCCACCCTACTGAAATGTGGATCATCATCTCAATAAGGAAGTCGTAAAGTTTGACTGAAAAAAGGCAAGGAGGTATCCAAAGGTACCTGTATGGAAATGTGAACCATTATGTTGAACTATGTATTGGGTGAGAAATGTAGATCATCGTTGAAGTGATCCGCCTCGTTAACGTTTTGAGATTTTGTTTTTTTAATGGGCGAAAATTTTCAGGTTCCAGTAGCGCTGGAGGACGACGAGCTCAAACGGGTTTTCAGCGAGTAGGTTTTGCGCAGGCATGCAAATCGCATATGATGGTAGTTACGGCACAGTGACGGAGGCGTACTGTATTCAGCCGAGAAGGCCAGGGGCAACAAAGGCGGCTTTTGTGAGGTAATAATAAAATGTCGCTTGGGGGATTCGAACCCGGGTCGCCTGAAGGTTCTCTAAGAAGTCGGATGCTCTACGGGCCATTGAGAAGATGCACGATAGATATACATTCCCTAATTGCGACCGTCCTATAGCAGTTAAATGTGCAGAATCGAAGGAACAAAGGTGATAGGGCGGAGTGAAGCGTTTCGTGATTCACGGTTTTGCTGTAAAATTCATGGCTGCAGCCCACGCTGTGTATACCGTATTTTCCGTAATGGATAGAAGTATGCAGCATTTGGCTCTGAGGTTTGGGCTGGAAAATATCTGAACTCACTTTTTTCACGCGGGTTTGAGATGCCATGCTTGCATTGCTAATATAAAAAGATACGCCTCACTTTTGTACTGAAATAAATAATGTTCCCACTTGTCGGTGTTTCTATTAATTCAGAGATACTCATCGGCAAGATATGAACAATACGCGATCACAGCAGTCTGGAGGGTATTCTGGAGGGAGTGGTGGCTATGGCTCGATGTCGGCAGGAGGAAGAGGAGGAGGAGGAGGAGGGTACTCTCAACAGCAGCAGCAGCAGCCGTTGGTGAGCATAAATAATGTGTTGGATGCCTTGGCTGCGGCACTGGCTTGGTTGGGATGATATAGGGGGAATCTTCGAAGGAACACATTTGATCGACGTCTTCTTCACCTGTTTAAGTTTTGGTGTACTTAGGAATCAATACTTATCTGTTTATTCTGTTTTGGTATCTGCCTTGTTGGACTAGTATAATAGAGTCAGATATTCTAAGGAGCATCTTACTCATCTCATCTTCATATCGTGTTTGATGCTTCCTATTAGTTTTGGTATCATTTATCAAGTCGTCTTATATTCTCAATTTGAGCATTTGACGTTTTTTCATATTTGTATATCTCCATCACGTCAGCTTTTGTGCAATCTGTCCCCTTGCATGGGGTTATCTCTGGGCAGAATCTTTCGGTATCTTAGAGCTCCGTCTGGTTCCACCATTTGCGAAACCCTCCGATCAGTATTTCCGAAGAACTATTGTTATTATTAATTAGGAGTCATTACTGGAATATTTACATTTGCCTCTGTTTTTCAGCCATCCAACGCGCAACCGCGACGGGCCGGAGAATGGACGGAGTAGGTCAAGCAGGCTTGCGCATGTCGACCTCGAAAGTATCTTTGGGTAGGTATCTGAATGAACCTGATGGAAAGTACTATTATCACAATGCTCGAACTGGCCAGACACAGTGGGAAGTTCCGTATGAGGTATCATGGGAGAATAACACCTTTCAAGCACCTCGTTCATAAGGACATCGGTTCAGTGGTGGATTATCTCTCGATTACCTTCCTCAGTTCTGAATCCCTAAATAGCTCTTCTTCAATGTTATTAACGTACTTTCTTTAATGCGGAATACTTGGTTCATCGCGCGTCTATTATCAACCGTGAAAGTTGAAACTATCACGGTTGGTATAAACAGTAAGCGGATGCGAGATCTATATCCGAAAGGCATCGTGTACCACACAGCCATACTGCCTAGCAGGAGATGCTGTGCCTCCAGATAAATAAATAAATTATCAACCGTAAAGTAAAGGTATGTGGTATGGTTTCAACGGCATTTGGATAACGGTTCATGTTCCTCTGCTCTAATCCACACTTTCCTCCTCAAAAACAACCGAGGCGCTCTCCAGTGTTGTCCGAATCAGAAATTTTCTCGAGATTTACCTCCACCTCCGGCATCGGTGATGGCCACGTACCTTCAACCATCGCTAGAAGCCTTCGTGGCTTACTTCTCCTGTTCAGTTCCAAAACATGGGGCCGCCTCCTCCACCCCCCTCACAGCCAAGGAACGACAGAAAGTAAGAAGATCCACCTCTTCCTCGAAAGATACGCCATATCAGTTACGGCGGCGGTTACGGGTCGCAGCAGACTCCACGGTCCCAACAGCAGAAACGGGATGGTCCTCTAGGGGGTAGGCTGCTGCTGTTGTTGCTTCGACCTGCTCTACATTTCTGGGCGCCTTTTAGCAAACGTCTTCGTTTATAATATCCCAATGGAGTGGACCGACGCTGATTTGGTCCGAGAATTTTGCACGTGTGGGTCTATCAGCACCACGAGGTAGGGCAGACGTATCTTTCGCACCCGGAAGATTTTATGTGGTCATTTTAGGGTCATTATCGACTCTCAAAGGAACCAGTCGAAAGGATACGGATTTGTTTCATTCCACGATGCGGGGAGCGCTTTGAAGGCCTGCGACAAAATGGATGGTTTCACCACTACTACGGGCAAACGACTGAAGGTCCAGGTAAATCTTGTAATCTTGCTCCCACTTGCAATTTCTCAACGGTATTAGATCAAGAAGGGCGAGGAGGAAGCGTGTGCACGGGCGCTGGGTGTTCCGCTGAGTAAAGTGACTGCGCATTGTAAGCATGTTTGGAATTGAAGTGGCGAATTTGGTGTGCGTTTCAGCCGACCATGGTGGATCTGGAAAGCGAGGTGCGCCATATTAAAGAAAGCACTGACGATTGTACATTAGGATACTGGCAATCTCGTTTCTATTCGACTTGCATATTATCTAGTGAGGGTCAATTAACGAACCGCAACAGGCAGCAAAAAATGCGTTCAAGAAAAGTCATCTGAGGGAGGCTGTAGGTCATGGCATTGATTCCCTAGTTAATAATGTTTCCTGGCACCACTAACCGTGATCTGAACAAGTGGGAGGGGATGGAGCAAGCATGGCCAAAGGCGTATCCTTTTGACTCGAAGTCTATTACCTCGTGTAGTCGACGACCGATGCGAACTTGGACTATCGCAAGTATAGAACATCGCTCTCGAAAAAGCCAAAAGCTGTTAGCACTAAACGATCCTACAAGTAACCCAAAACTATGTTGTTAAGGGATAATAATAATTTAAAGAGTAGAGGGCTCCATTGGTCAACCAATCCACCCGTGTACTTGCGTGCTCATCAGCTGCAAGCGCGAGCAAGTATACATAGATCCACAGGTGTGCATAACAGAGGACCGATGTGAGTTAAACTAATACTGGAGCGAGTGCATCTAGTAAACGTGGTAGAAAGTGCCGTCCCATTCACCGGTGCTGGATTTCAACTCAATATCATTCTCGTCTTCGAGTGGATCGAAGTAGAACTCAAGTCTGTTGAAGTCCTCGACAAGAATTTGCGGGTTATCACAGGAGCGCACCTTCTGCTCGAGATCAGTGCCCGCATAGTTGACCGTAACGTCGAAAGTCGCACCCGCTACATGAACAACTTGATACTTCAACCCTTGTACATTAATCGGGCAGTCTAGAATCACCACATCCATGTCGAATGTATTCGAAGTGCTGAACGTGAGCAGTCCATGGGCTTCTGTTTCATCACTAACGTAGTCGCCAGTTGGACGAGGGGTAGCCTGAGTAGATCGTTGGAGCCATTCGCTCATCACAGCGGGGACCATCAGAGCGAAGAGGTTGAACAGACGAGGCATTAGTAAGACCGCGATGGGGGCTGAGAATAGAGGCTGTCTGCGGATAGTCCTCGAAAGCATAAGATTTCACTGTATTGAGCTTCTACGACGAGCGCCGACAGTTTCACATATTTCTACAGATTGCAACCTCTGCAAAGCTCGTTGTGGGCGCATTGCTGATTAGGTCACCGCCGGTGACCAGCTCCGTGACTGAAGCACGATGTCTCTGTACGGGTCCGAGTGTAAACGAACCACTGACCCTCGCTGTTGTTTCGAGACCATTGGCCAGTGCAATAGAAGGAGATGGACGAAATACTCAATAGAAGCTGACTCAGGGTAGACCCTCACTGATGAGAACCAATGCTTGTATGGTCTTTTCGGATGGGTCGAAGACAAACGCATGGAGACAACTTTTCAAGTATTACCCTTCAAGTCGCACGTTCTCCATGGAACGTAAAACGTTGATCATCTACGTGATTGGACACATGCAGCATGTAACAATCTCGTCTCGACTCGGGACTCCCGCGTGTGTTGATGTCGATCAAGTTAATCTGCAGACCAGTGAATCGTGTTCGCTGGTCGATCGGTTAGTGTACTCTAGTCTCTCATCACCATCGGGTTGTTGTGTTAAGAACACAGTGTTCGTTGCTGTTGCGGGTATTCTATTTGGCATCGACTTGAACCAAGAACGCCTTATAGGTCAGGAGAGCTCATGATTTAATACGCCATGCATCCTATCATTTCACACTCTTCATTAATTTGATAATATTAACGACCTTAAAAAGGGGCTCCCTTACCCGTGGATAAGCTAGTGGCACAGTAGTGGTTGACGGAACCCAGCAAGGTTCCAACCGTGCTGCTGCACTGTCGTGTCTGTCAGTGTGCACTGTCAGATGCGTAGATGGTGTGTGCACTGTCAGGACCATCTACGATCTTCTAGGACCATTCGCGGCCACCTGTGGCGAGTGTGTTGGACACAGTTAATACAGTGTATTAACTACGCATCATCTTAAACGCCGTTGAAGTGATACCAACAACTCGAGCTTCGCCTGTGGTTCAGTTGTAAATTAAATAGCAATGCGAACCCATTCAAGTGTACCTCACAGGAGTTCGCCTACCGCCAGGAGAAGTCCGAGTGGTAATCTATATTAGTAGTAGAGCTCTGTCAACAACATCTAACTCTCTTCAAGTGGATTGGATGTATTTTTCGGTCATTGTTAATTGAGAGCTCTCGCACCATAGTAGAGTGAAACTGGGCTCTTGCAGGAAGCAGTCGGCCTTCTCCGTCACCAACACGCTCGCACCTTCTCAGAGCGGCAGGCTTGTCTAGCACTCCGAACGATAGCCCTTTGGGGAGGTCGTTTGCTGGAGTAGGTGCCTAATTAGTATCTGTAAAGGCAGGGGCTGACTATTTAGGCATCGCGCAATGCAGGCGAGGTGGAGAAGAGCATTGCCGAGCTCTCTGAGAAATGCCAGGAGCTCACGGGACAGCTCGAACGCCTCGCGAAGGTGCTGGAGGCAGCAATGCAAACGAGAACAGACCATCTCAGAACTTCGCTCGGGAAGTCGACGAGAGGCGAGCAACAGAAAATAATCTTAAAAGACACGTACAACAGCAAGTTGAAGAGATAGTGAAAATAGTGAAGGAAAGTGAAGCCAAAACCGAACAGGTGGCAAAGTCGACCCAATGGCTTCGTGTGCCATACTATAGTCGATTATAACATCTCACAATTTAATACCTTGACGGTCGGAACCGAATGTCGGTTTCAGGATGTCGGACAAGCCCTGAAGATACTTCGATCTAATCTAAGCTTGCAGATAACAGAGGCTTCTGAGAAGCATCTTCATAGACTGGAGAGAAAGCTCTTGAAGGAGCTCAACACAGGTCGGGTCAATTCCATGGGGAGGCTTTGAAATTATTGGATCGATCATTCATTTGTCACATTCATGCGTTCCGTGCCAATGGACAACTTGGGTGTTTCGGCTTCACCGCAGCACTTGAGGAGACGACGTGAGCTCAGCGAACCCATCGAACCTGATACAAGGGAGTTAGGTCATCATTTGTCTTTTAGTTGTGGAAGGGTGCAGCAGTGACTTTGTCAAACGTTTAAATAATAACGAATCACAAGTTGACCATCGCATCTCACGGGTGGAAGCTCTGCTACGGTAAATCTCTCGGTCCTCGCTGCACAATGGCCCACATGGCGAACTGATGCCGATCCACTGCTAACAAATCTCAGGAAAAGCACTGATAAATTCACTGATGCCATAGACCCCATCAGAGCCACAGTGACAGACTTGAATGCACGTGTCGAATCCCTCGAGTCGAGCGGCAATGTCGGGAGAGAATCTCAGGGGTGTGTGTCCCCCGGTCGTATCAGGTTGCAGGTGGGCCTGCAATATGGGCTTCAGACAGAAGCTACATAGGTCATGAAAAATGTTGAGGACCGTTTGGATGAATTCAGGAGAGAAATTGATGGACGTAAAGCCAGCTCGCCGATACACAGTAGGCGAATGACAAACAGTTCCTTTGTGTCGCTATCGCTGCGATGCTATTAGATCATTCTCACTCAGCTAATGATGCTGAGATCAGACAAAGGATTAGAGGAATAGAGAACCGACTCACAGGTGAGGACTATCTGCATCGTCTCCAAGCCATATGCTAATGGGATCACAGTGAAACATTCACTGTGATGTCTGGCGACGGTTAAGGGTGTCATAAATTGTCCTCTAGATCCAGATGAAAGCATCTTCTGAACTGTGACGTGCCTCAATAATGATATTTCCACGCCGTATCGAGTGCCGACTCACAATCACTGCAACCCAGACGATTTTCGGCGAAGCCTGAAACTTTCCGGGTGGGCAAAGCCTCGAAAAGATACTTGGGAGCTTTGACTTGGTTTTATTCGCTTTGCGATGTAGTGATTAGATTATTATATAGGCTACGTCGGCTTCGGAGGGGATACCTTAGTGCTCTAGACTGTTCATGTAGATGAACTGCTCATTGTGCAAGAGAGCGTCGGCAATGTCGCCGAGTCACAGAGAAAGATCAGCGAGCGTGTCGATCGAATCGTAGAGGACATACATGATCTGCGCGCGGAAGGTAAGAAATGGCCTGCAGGGGGACACAAAGCTGGTCTGAGGAAAGCAAGGCGACGGCCGTGTAGCAACCGAAGCCTTAGTCAAGCGAGAACGAAGAAGCTGATTTTGTTGGGCAGTCGAGCAGTAGAAGTGGCTGTCGTGATTTAGCATCTAAAACGGAGAGCAGACAGAAGTTGACCAACTCTGAGCTGCAGCGACATAAAAATGAAATAGGCCAGAGCGTTGGGGACCTCACGGGGGAAGTGAAAACTCTCCGACAGGAGGTGAGCGGCAAGCGGGAGGATTGCAAGTATGCCGTATGGCAGACCACCGCGGTGGTGAAAGCACAGTCCCAAAACCTTGAAGAGCAAATGCGGACACTGACCGAGAAAAACGCTAATGCCAGCCAGAGCACGGTGAGAAAATCCGATGTGCAGTGTTTACGGGGAGACGAAGATTCAAGCTCACTGGAAAATCGAACACTTTCGACAAGGTACTTGAGATCACGAAAAGGATAGAGAAAGTTGAGGACCAGCAAATTGAGATGCGGAAGGCACTCAAAGAGGACATGCAAAATGACTTCGAGAAGGTCGGTGAGGAGCGACCATCGTTGGCCGCCCGCGTCTGTCACTAGCAGGCACTGGATGGCCCCCAGGGAATCCGCGCCGAGATACGCGGTGTGTCCGAGAAAGCCGACCGTGGCCAGCGGGAATTAGGGAATATGAAAACGCAGTGTACAGAGCTCGAGAGGGCGCTAGTACGGCGGTCTTGGAGAGTCATCAGGAGAATCACAATTCTTAGGCTGACAATAAGGAGCGCTTGAACCTCGCTTTGACAAACACAACAAAGTTCGTCACCGAACAGATAGGCGATCTGGAGGTGGGGTTACTCGTAGAGCAGTGTCTTTACTGACCTCGTCTAGAAGCGCGTCATGGAGAATCTGATAGATTCGCGCTCTTCTCTGATGCGAGGCTTCGAGTCCGATCTGATAAGGATCACTGAGGAGGTAAGTGTTTCCTGGCTTTACAGTTTTAGCGCTCTCCATTACAGTTAGATTGCCACGTGAAGGGAGTGCAAGCATCTTCAGACGAACGGATGAAAGGGCAATTCCAGATCGTGAAGGAAGAGGTAAATGAAATCCGCCGGATCTGACAAAGCTGATCCTTTTCAGATTGAATCGAAGTCGGCAGAGACCGCCGATCGCCTCCGACGTATTATGAGCTCGTTGATGGAGCTAAGTTTGCGAATAGAGAAGCAAGAAGATATGCTGAGCGATCCCAATCTTCAGAGGCACATTCGCGGGTTAGCTTTGCATAATGGCTGGATTCCCCATGATCCGCTGTAGATTAGTTGATGAGGTGATCCAGCGAAGTATGGATGCCGATAGACTGGAGCATCGCGAAATGATAAGTCAGCTTTACAAGAAGATGAGCGAGGTTGTTAATGCCATGCATTACCCCAAGTGAGCGAGCCCTCGAGCTATAGTAGGCGTCGCTTGATCAGTTCTTCGATTCTCTGTTTGCCCCACGCGCGGTTCGTTCCTTATGGAGTACTGCGCCAGTCGTATTTGCGTTACGTTTCGGTTGGAGCCTCCAAGGCTGGAGGCCCTCTGGTTGGCCGAGTCTAGCAAGTGTTTGATTGAGCCTTCCTTATAAAGCCTCTCTTGCTTCAGACAAAAACAAATAGCGTCTAGCATCCGAAGTATCGGTCCGTTGGGCTCGATGAACTCTAGTACCCTAGTGCGGTCACAACAGCGATCGACATCCTCGATCAGCATCCCCAGACATGAGTGAGTACCCTCGTTACGACCAAGACGGTACTGTGGGTGCGCTTTTCTCATGCAAATCCCCACGTATGGTTTAAGATGCCAGAATTGAACAGTGCGCGTCCTTTTCCTAGGACAACTCAATGAGAAACCGATCCGTTCTCATCGGCCATTTAATTGTTATATTTGTCACGAGAAGATTTGTACGATCTTCTTGCGCAAGATGTGTCACGGAGATCCTATCTCCTGTAGGTACTATGACAGAGTGCTTGCGCCGGCCGCAGCAACACAAGCGCAGCTTAGGTCGCTAATGAGGGAGATTAGTCAGGAACGAGAGGAGTGAATTGATGCATGACACGATTATGAAAGGCCTTTCATTAGTTTTGTAAAGAGTATCGAGTTACAATAGTGAAGTCACCTCGACTGTCGCGACAGCAAGAGATGCGCACAGGATCGATCCGCGGTTACGCTATTTTTACGCCAATTATTTCACTAAAGGGCGCGCGAGATCAGCTGCACGCTAGCCCTCTAATCGATCGATCGGGCGAAGAGTGAAACGGCCGGTCTTGTGCCAACCAATGAATGCTTAAATGTTGAGCTGGATGAAGACACTTTACCCAAGGGATTAGGGAAGACCCTAAAATGTCCTTTTTATGTCATAGTTACACAGACAGCTTTGAAGTGCAATCTTCTATGATGAAAACTATCATCGACATTCATTTTGAATGAGCGTTCAACGCGTTGATATAAAACCTCCATAGCACTGGGCGCTGAGAACTTAATGTAGACGATCGATGATGAACAAACTTTATTTCATCACTTTGACCTGATCTTACGTGATGACTACTTAAGAGCATTCCTGATTGACCGTGACTTAGCTACAACTCAACCAAGGCAATATGCCGTAAACCGGAGCCCGACTCGGCCCAACGGGCGTCTGACTATAAACTGGACCAACAACGACTCAACCCGAAGACCATTTCAGAAATTATCATGTGCTTTCTCCGTGATAAAAGCGCTTGGTCTCCTCGTGAGCCGTATGCTAGGTCGGCGAGCCTGGCTCGATGAGCGAACTTCGCTGTATGAAGAGGTGCTCTCTGGAGGAGCGTGTCCGGTTGCTGCTGAGTGACGTGCAGAATTCACCGGTGTCAAAGACCTTCGGCGATCGTACTGAAAGCATCACAGAACATTTCTGAGCAATACCGAATCTTGGCTACGGAAGGGATTCCGAAATTCTGGGCTCCCAGTTGCGCTCACTGTGAACGGCATCAGACCGGCGACGACAATCGATCAGAAGAACCATGGGACGTACCGGAGCCACATCCATCGTTGAATCAAGAGAAGCAACCTACCCGCGAATTCCTGCGAGGCTCCTGCTTGGAGACTCTCGAGGTTTCCATGATCAATGCAACATCGGTCTCTATAGATTGTCGTTTCCAGACCGCCGCACCAACGTCCTTGAATTCTTCTGCCACGCAATCCCTCATTCTGGCCCATAGCAGGTGGAGCTCCATTGCCATATCGTCATGCTTCAGCGGCCTTCCTGGCAATCCGAGCAATAAGACAGAAAGCTTTTCATCCTCTTGCAATTTCTCGGCGACCTGACGATGAATGCATTCGCCTCGTTCCGCGCGTGCAGTGGCACTTGATCAGTCCAGTGAGACCGGTTGACGCGGTGTAAGAATCCACCAACTTGTTCCTCCGCATAATCAACCATCACCTGTGAAATCGCATATCATTTGTATTAACACACAGTGGCACCTCGAAGCATTCCGCTACCCGACCCGAAGCTAGGAGGTCCGCTGCAGTCATAGTCATGCCTTCTCGTGGCATGTACTGGGCAAACCACTCAACAGTAGGCGTGAAACTAAGCAAAGCTTAATTTGGCGTTGGCTCGAAATTGCTGCCTTCCTGAGTTGAGTCTATCGAGCGCATCGCGCCAGATCTGCGTGGAGATCCTCGCAGCGGCGAGCTTGCGGAAATTCTGAGAAGTACAAAAGCCATCTTCAACGGAGCTTCGAAACTTACGATCAAAAGCTCAAGACATTCTTTCTCGAGCATACAGCCCTCGTGTAGGGTGTGGTCACCTGATGAAATGAAGCTACAGAGAACCTTGTGGAAAACTGTGGAAAGGTCAAGTCTACCATACAGTCCGACCCTGCCTGCCGCTATATAGCGCAAACGTGCGATGTGGTAAACAGTGATACGTTGTGTTGCTACGTACTCTTGTGCTTTAGCAAGGCTTTACGAACCACTTCATCCGCTTGTAGCAGCGCCAATTCATGTGGTGGGCCCTCCTCCTCCTCTTTAATCATGCAATGTGCACTATGGCTGTGAATATTTGCCATCTTGCAACACTTCAGTACGTGCAGTTGAGGCTTCCCTTATTCCTATACAGGCTCACTTGCTGGGAACTTCGGTCAAGTTTGTTCGGACTTCTCGGGCGCGGTTCCTCCCCACTTACTAGTAAAACTCAAAACAGTATATTATTAGAGAGCTCAATAGAACCATCGAACACTGATAGAAACTAACAGAGTCAACGCTTATCTCTGCCACATTAAAATCATCAGAACAATCCTTTACGATATGAGTTGAGGAAATACAAGATTTACCTAGATAGCAAGTTACAATATTTACATCAGTTGCAATCTGACGATTTGTTGTTGTTGTTGTTTCTGACCCACCTTAGGGCAGAAAACAAGCGAAAAATCAAACCGAGGATTCTCCAGTGATTACATCTTAGCGTCATTCTCGTCAAAATTGAGCGGTACAGTAAGTAACAAAATACAAAACATGACGCGCTTCGCTCCGCTCTCGATGAGAATGTCGCTACGCTTGAATGTCCTTGCGAAAGATGTAACCACCGCACCCACAGTGATACGTATACGTCAATACTATGCCGACTGGACCCTCTCGGGGAATCACTTCATCGTCTAATTCCGGACGCTCCGAGGCCGTGCGAGCTTCTGACCCACTGCCGGTGCTGCCAGATGACCACTCGGGCTCCAAAGGCGAGTTAACCTTCTTAACCGCTGATCGATGGGGCTGAATCAAAAAACGATATCGATGAGGTAGAGAGAATCAGCAGCTCACTTGCGGAGGAGTTTGAGTGGTTCGCGGGCGAGGTGGCGAATGTCTGCCACGGTGACTCCAGAGACCTTCTCTTCGCCTACACATATCAACAATTACCCAAAGCAATTCTAAACTGTCGAGTACATCCGCTCCTTCGGAGTCGGAGTCCCACTGGGACCATTAGTTCGACCGAACCCGTTAAAAATCAGCCAATTAGCGATGCTTTTTGAATAAGAATCAAACAATCTTCAATAACACCACTGATGCGAAAATACTGCAATTTCGATGGAAAATTCCCACGAAGAAGAAGTCCGCTTTCTGAGCACATGCAGATGCACCCGAGAGACTTACAATGCAGCTTCCCGCTCTCGAGGCGTCATAACCGATCTGCCACTGCGCGCCCCTCGAACCGAGGCAGGCGCTCTGCCGCGCTGGTAGGCGTGGTGGGGCTGAACAGAAAGGTGATTAGGAAAGATGGAATACTCAGAACGACGTAAAATTTTCCCCGTTTTTTCAGCCTTTTCCCCGAGACACGTTTCAATGCCCCACAACTGCTGCATAGTCGGAATTCCAGGAAATTAGTTGCCCAAGTGTAACGCGCTTCCTCATTGAAAAATCCCAACAAAGCCACATTCAGGCGACTCCAAATACACTTTCTTTTTTAGGCCCTTCAATCCAACCAGCGTTGCCTTCCCCCTCACCCGAGCTCTGAATCGTAAAGCCTGAAATTCCCTCCTCGGCTCGTCTTAGGAATGTGACTTCCTAAAGCTGCGAATCTCCACCAAAATTTTATGGAATTTCGAAGAAATTTTAACATTGCAGAATATAGCCTACGATGACGCGGCTCTAGCATCCGAGTTCGCGCTGACATATCTGAGCTTGAAGCTTACATTATGATTAACATCGTATCTCGATGGCCCTCGTGGGGTAGTGGCAATAGATCCTGGCGTGCCCCAGGCTACCATCGGTGCTGATTCGACTCGACGAAGGTCTGGTTGGTGATGACGAGGAGTGCGCCGTCTGAAAGGAGATATGAAGCAAGGAAAGGTGTAGTCGAATGACTAAATCGAGTATGCTATATTAGGCTAATGTTCCCAATTATACAACTATAAATATTACTATACCATACAACACTCATATCGACGGATAGGTGTCAAATACTGATTAATTATTACCACATAATTACTGTACTTAAAGTTCGACACCCTGTGCTGTGCCATGGAGTTGGCGTGCAGTAGTAACATGGTTAAGAGAATTACAGGCCTTATAGGACACATCTATCAGAGTAACAATATACAACAATAACCTTAAGCATTGACATAACCAACTTGACCACGATGAAGAAAATCGTCAAAGGTTGTTCACTAACAACAAACCCGTATTACCTATTAGGTGTCTGTACAGCAGCAGTGCTACCACCCCTGTTACGTTGTGAATATATATCAGTTAATACCGCCAGTGGAGCCTGAGTCCTTTGGCTGCCTTCAATAGAGATAAGAGAAGAAGTAGCAGTTGCAGCCATAGTCGGGAAAAACAGACAAGCTTGATCAAATACATAGCAGAATCATCCCGGAAGTTGTAGATTTCAGCCATTGTTATCGTAGTAAGTATCCCACTAGTTGTCCACAAAGTACTCCTACTCCTACTGCTGCTGCTGCTGCTCCCTTTGTGTACGCCTCAGTGAATGCTGCGAGTGCTTAGAGCTACTTCTGAGTTGAGACTTTCCCTCTCTCCTGTTCATCCAACACCTGCCCTTGCGTGATGAACTACATCATTGGGAATAGAACCGATGTTACGAAAAAGATGGAACCCGAATCTTCCACATTATTTTTAATTTTGTCTGCGAAAGAGATGCGATGAAACCCACGTACACGATATATAAGCAAATCCCTACAGATCAGTAAAGATGCTAAGCGAATTCCTCTCTCAATAAGTCATACCGCTCCTTCCGCCAATCCCAACACAACCCCCTCTCCATTGAGACGTAAGTTACCAGTTAAGGGCTCGCCTTCTCGGCTGTAGGTGTCTTCCAATGCGCAATGCTATGGCGACTCTTCATAACGCTCTCGACATCAGGGTCGTATTTTTCTAATATCTCCATTATCTCCGGGTGATACTTATTATTAAGGAACTTGACGTTCGTATAGCAGTTGCTCAAAACATCAATACGATCGTCTGACAGGCCTAAGAGAGATCTATACAGTGGGGCTGTTCCAACTCACAGGCGCGGCTAGACCATGGTTATGAGAGGTTAAGTGCCGAAGTAAACCCCTTATCCACCTATATAATGCCCTAAGCTAATACAGTATAAACCCCTTATCCACCTATATAATGCCCTAAGCTAATACAGTATAAACCCCTTATCCACCTATATAATGCCCTAAGCTAATACAGTATAAACCCCTTATCCACCTATATAATGCCCTAAGCTAATACAGTATAAACCCCTTATCCACCTATATAATGCCCTAAGCTAATACAGTATAAACCCCTTATCCACCTATATAATGTCCTAAGCTAATACAGTATAAACCCCTTAT
>JAAPAO010000378.1:0-34573 GCA_013115145.1 Perkinsus chesapeaki | reverse complement strand
ACGTGTTACCTGTCGACTGATGGACGCTTTGTTGACTATATTTACAGCATCATAGTCACAGAGAGGCGAGCTCAGTTTGTTAGACAGAAGGATGAAATATCTCCGAAGATTCTCTACACTTGCGATTCTACGACGACTATAGCGTCAGGTGGTCTGGAGGTTAAGCTAGGTGGTATACAGTGTAGGAAGATGATCCAAGAATCTGAAGGTCAGCTTGATGATAACTTCCTAACTTTTGATATCGACTTTGGTAAGGGGGTTCTTACTACCAAACTGCCAGAAGGCAAAGGTATCGCCAAGTATACAGATTCGGGATGCCCCTTGTAGCTTTTGTCCCACGGGTTATTGATATGATATTCCTAGCTGATACCATCAGCATTTGATAGTACAACTACAAGCTCGGAATGATATTCTTGCTCCGTGCAAGTGCCCCTCAGGGCTTTAGAGTTTAAACTCCTCTTGCTCAGTTTTTCTAGTATGGCCATAAAACCCAACACAGTGATATAACGAACAAGTCTATTTACTAAGACCATATAGGCTTGAGTGAGCCAAAATTGGCGTTTTGTTAACGGAAATCGTTTTCTGGGTCAGTCATCCCTATCGTACTCTATCTGTTGCGTTTGTGATACCTCCAGTGTTTTCGAAACCAACCTACAAGTTCAAGGCAAACGCGGAGCATGAAGCTGGTTTACTTTCGACCAGTTACAGCTCTAACAAGCCGAACGGGCGCTACGAGACGAGCCCTCTCGCAGGAAATAGTCTGCCAACTCAAGACGGCAAGAACATCAATATGCATTACCCAACCCTTAGCATACACTTAAAGTGGCGCTTCCAGCACAAAGGACACACAAAAGGGCTTTTGTCGGTCAATATTCGCCATTCAGGCATTTCCCGTCAACTCGCAATTTTCCTTTCTCTACTCTCAGCCAAGCATTAACATAAGAGAGAGATCTCACGAGGAAAGAGACAGTATATACAGTTGTATACAGTACAGTAAGAACAACCAGATGACTTGAGCCCCGTCTTAGCAGAAGAATAGGAGAAATAGGTTGGCAACAGCGCGAGGCCAACATGATGTTGGCAATATCTAAGAAGCTACTGTAAGTCGTCCTGTAGGTTCTCCACAGCCGAGAGAATAGAAGAAGAAGCCTTGCTGAGGTTTGCAAACGTCACGAGCTTTTTAAGGGTTATTCAGCCTTTCCGACTGATTAAAGACTACCAACGCTGGGGCACAGTTTGATCGCTTTGGAGTGACTGTACGCGTTGAATGAAGTGTTCGGATAACTCTGACAACTCAACAACCATTGAGTACGACTACTATACATAATGAACATGATATATAAATGGTATCATAATGGGCTTGGTAAGGTACCTGTAAAGTTATTACCAACACATAGATAAACGTGTAGTGATCACTTGTGTTAATTATTTATTTAATTATGTTTCATCTATCGGTGCCGCCGCATCTCTGAGAAGTCTTATTAACAAAACTCGCAGGGGAGCAGCGAGTTACGGCTCAAGTTTTTCCGTAGGGCCCTCTTCCGCCTCAGCTGGAATTTCACCAGCCCCGTCTTCTCCTGCCGCCAGAGGGTTCGCTGGCTCATCCTGTACCTCTTCAGGCGATGTAACGACTCCTTCAGGACCGCTAGGTGGCCTGGGTTATACATACCGCTTGCTAACGCCATACAACTCACTCTTCATTCTTCGGCACTTGCTGGTGCTCTTGGTTCAGCGAGTCGGGACTGACAATGGGTATCATAGTTCAAGGTGTTGTCTCGCTCCTTACCTCTGCACGTTGGACGCTTCCTCTTCTTGCTCGCCGGGTAGTCTAAGAACATCTTTACTTTCAAAAACAACCGTAAGCTGCTACACGTCCGTTTCGGGCTGCCGCTGACTTCCTGGTTCGGCTGCATCGACTGGCTTCACTGGAGTCTCCGGTCGTTTCTCATCGACCACCGTTGGTGCCTCATCGCTTTCCTTCGCGCTGGTCTCCGAAGGTTCCTCAACCGTGCCCGTGTGTTCATCGGCAGCAGCTTCTTGTCCGTCCACTAGAACAGCTCCCGAGCGTATCACCACACCTTGCAGCTCTGCCAGATCCCGGCTGAAAAGCAATTAAGTCGGTCCATGATAGCAGCAATGATTACTTCGTGTGTTCAGACGTGTGTGGCGGCAGGGACCCAGCGGTGAAATGGTGCAGCTTGGACTTCAGCGACGATATGTCCTTGAAGTCTCGCTGGTATAAGGCGCGGACGCCCACACCAATCAGCACATCTGGCCGAGCCGCTAACAGCTAAGGAGAAAACACTATAGTAGTCGACTCAGGCAGGATGTCCTGGTCATTACCTCGGACGCTGTGGGCCACCCCTTCACAGCAGCCTGGCCATAGGGCATCACACTGGCCGAGGCCAGCACTGCCCTTCCCAGGCCAGCCACATCTAGTTCCTGAGACCCAGGCCCGACCACACGCCGGAATAGGGCCTTGGCATTGCCGACATCCGGCAGCAACTTAAGGAAGCCAGTGAGACACTTGGTGAAGGCAGGCAGTCGGAGCCCGGCATGTGCGCTAACTGCACCAGATTGGACTTGAAGGAAATGCCTGAAGGGATGAGACGGCGGGATGAAGGGCGGTCGGGGAGGGCGCGCACTTGTGCATGGTTTGGATGGCCTTGGTAAACCATGGCTCCCCCAGGACCTTCACTGCTGCTTCGTGCAGTAGGAGAGTCTTCTCGGCCTCCTCCGGTAGCGTCAGGGGCGGTGCAGCGAGAATGCCACCGGACTGGCTGCTGGGCCTTAAAGGTACATTGACAACCAAGCCTTGATGATCTTGCTCACATGCGACTCCCAGATTGCCGACGAGTCTTGCCTTGCCGAGGGGACTCCTCTGGGCTGGCGTCGGATGAAGTCGTGGTGTTCGCATTATACAGCAGAGCCGTATGGACCTGGCGAAGCGCTATAGCCCCCGAGCGCCTTCCCCCTACAGGTTTGGGCTCTGACTCACGGCGCGCTTGCTGCTTGGCAGTGCGGCCCTCCCTCCCCCAAGACTTGTCAGCTACATACAGCGACTTGCCATCGGGAGCTAGGGTGAACCCTGGAGGAATGTCATATCCTCCTGATAGGGACAATGATTCGACACTATGCGGACAATGCTACCAAGATCTGTCGGCGGGGAGAAGTTGTCCACTACTGACCGAACGTACCGCCGAACCAAGCTCCGGACCTGATCAGGACGCTAACTCCACGGTCCAGTATTAATTGGCCCACCGCTGCCTTCCACTCGTCGATACTAATGCTGATCTTATCGCTCGTCCCTCGTGCACCCTTGGGCAGCGTTGCTTGCTCCATCAGTTGCTGTAACATACACTGCAGCTGCCTGCCTTGCTGGTGCTCCGGCAGAGGCACCAAGACACCCTGAACAATCGTTGGTCCATAGGAGCTACCACCAGCCGACTTACCCATTGGGACCAGGGGCGGCACTCTGCAGGGTCCATGCCGTGGAACGCGCATTGAGCTAAGATTTCAATCGTCTGTGGCAGTCTGATCGGATGCTCCATACTGGACACGAACTCCTCTGAAGTGAAGATTGATGCGCCCCTCAACTGCCTCCTCGATGCCTACCAGCCACTGGCCGGGGTGTGACATGAGGGATTATCTTGGCGTCTCGTAGTAGGGTAAGGAGATTGAGGAGTGGAATGGGTGGTGTCTGGTGGTCCTGGTAACGGGTCAACTGACCATTATTGGCGAGCAGTCTGACCTGTTGGAGTGATGGCCGATGGCTTCTCCGGCCATTTGGGTTCGTTGGGTTCCTCTGAGGCGCTCCCTTGCCTAAGGGTGTCTTCTGATTGCAATACCTAACCACACAGTTGTTACTGTTCACTGAGGCCCTTGAGATTAAGTTGCAGTGGATCGTCTATCTACGTATTTCCATCTTCACTACTGCTGGTGAGTTTACTGCTCCCATTTGCGCAGTAAGTACTGCCCTAGCAAACGTTAGCGTTCCCCGGATATTCACCATCAGAATGGATAAACTACTTAGACCACAAGCGTCCCTTTCCCCCTACTGCAAGTAGATAACTTCTAATGGCTTAGCAAAAGCCTTCACCAATCTCGAGCACTCATCCGCCACCGAGCCCTCCAATACCAACACCACTCCCTTCTGTCGAACACTACTTGGTGGTGGTACCACCAGTTGTTTCGCTTCGCCTGAACTTCAAACGTTTTATCCTTCTCTTATCTAGGATGCCTACCTTCACTGCCGGACATCTTCCGTATCCTGCGCCCACCGGCATGCTTGCCTCGGTCCTTCGGCGGTGGACTAGCCGGTGCTCTTGGACTCCTGCTCCCAAGTGTTAATCCCCCCTTAGGTAGTAGCCAGAGCTCACCTAGCCGATACTGCAACTGCTGATGAGCCATGATCGTTCGGCTTCCGCGGGCTCGACTTTCGGGAGGACAGCGGCAGTTTTGGGACCGTCGGCGACCTTGCAAACGTGAGATATGTTTTATCAGACTTTGCCGCCTTTCTCTCACTCCCTATTAACCCCTTGCTCCCCAGTGGTGCCCATCTTGGACTCTAGATCCCTTATTATCGACTCCAATGAATCTACGAATGAGGAAATCGGCCTATCCTGAGAATCTACCGAACCACAAAAGCATTGCGGCAATCTAACATTGCCCAGCTACTCATGGCAGGACCAGTATTCGGGCTCCTGTATAGAGGCCCAGAGTCAAAGACAGTGAAAGTGTGACTCAAGCTCATCAAGATACAGTAAGCAGCAACACTAACTGTCGTAATAAATCTCTAGTTTAATCTATCCCCCCGTCTGTGTAATCCTTCATCCATTCCAACTGTGCCTATCCCCCACCTTCCCGTTCCTTATGCTTCTCGACCATCATCCCCATCTGTATCTCCAGCTCCCGTATCCGACCAGTAGCCCTCGATCTAAAGCTCTGCAGTGGACCAGTGCCCAGCATGCCTGTCGGGCCGCTGCCAAATGGCAACAACGTCGCAACAGGAACGAGGTGATCCGGCCGCCGGCCCTCTGAGGCATCGGTCTGAGGGTCCGGCGTGGTGAGCACCGCCGCTTCCTCTAGCTCTGGGAAGGCTCTGGAGGCCCGAAGGAGATTCGGATGGAGCGCGGCGTAGACAGATCGATACGCGGCGCACAAGTCGGCGACGAGCTGACGAGTAGCAGCACGAAGATGATCTTCATCAGGGCCGAGACGTCGACCTCCAGCTCTGGCCATGATGCACACAATGGAGACAACGGCATCTGCTGAGCCTGGGCCTTTCAGTAGTGATGCCAGAATCTGAGGGGAACCATCTTCGACTCTTGGATGGACCAACGCGGCAGCTCCGTATCCTAGCTTCATGCGAGGACTAATGATTTGTGGTACAAGTGATATGCGTAATAATCGCTATTAAACCTCCGTCACCTTAGATACCACCGGCACACTTTCCCTTATTTACCAAGAACCAAGACCACGTTGGCCTTGAGCGTCGGTCAGTTCCAATGAACAATGGAAATATCTACTTCATACTGGTACATAGCTCCGCCTGTACCCGCTGGGACGCCCTCCACCCTCACCTGTCTGAGGCATCCATCAGGCGCCTCATCAGCAAAGGCTTTGTTGTTAGCGTATCGTCCAGCCAGTGTCTTCACTATCCTCTTCTCGATACTATCAATCCCAGCGGCGCCGGAGACCATCTGGTGGCAGGCCGAACTAAGCATCTAAACCGGAATACGTCACCACTCCGCGGAGAGGGGCCAACCTACCTCAACGGCCACCGTCTCCGTGAGCCTCGGGTGGCGAGCCACCGCTAGGAGCAATGCCATCTCCGATTCGGTCATGGTATCTTCATCGCGCTCATGAACAAGCTTACAAACGGGCTCCGCAAGCATGCACACTGGAAGACAAGGGAGCCTCGAGATGGCCTCGGCGACCAAGGAAGCGATAAAGCTCGAGAAGTCTGGTGACTGTGGGCTACCTAGTGCCACTATAACCGAGTAGACCAGAGATCGCCAGACCGCCGGGGCCATGGTCTCGTCCTCTTGTCGGCATACATAGTCCAGTATAGACACTAAGGTGCTGGCGGCGACATACGGGAGATGTTGGTCCTCATCTGCGGGCTCTGAAGCCCTCTCTTGAAGAACCAGTAGGACATCTTCGGCCAGCTGAGTGTAGTTGCTCTTGGTGGCCAGAAGCCCCGAGCTCCACAGCTCACCGATGAGGGCGGCACACCCAGCACAACAACATCGACGCTTACGGACCAGCTGTTCCAAGAGAAGGTCCACCACCGGCGACAAGGCCATGAAAGGCTCCCCGTGTTGAGAAAGAGTGGCCACTAGACCGTGTGCCACTGGCATGATTTCCGAATGCCTCCTTCCTAGGTGGCCGGTGAAAAGTGTCACCAGAGAGGCGCCGTCTCGATGCCAAATTTGGAAAAGGGCCGAGCAGAGGGAACTGCGAGCTTCTTCCGCATCATCGGTGTTTCGTATCGCCTCCACAATCCCGTGAATGTACCCCTCCCGCAGGAGCGCACTAATACTGTTATCCTCCCGTTTCCCTCGAGATGCTGCCAAATACAGTAGGCCAGCAGCCGCCTTACTGGACTCTACTCCGTACACTGTTGAGTCCAAGGCCGGTAGGGCGACCTTGCACACGATGGAGAGGGGGAGGTCCTCTATGTGATGAGGCAACACCGACGTGTACCACTCAACAAGCGATGATGATGTAAATGGATACATCTCTCCCTCGATGACCATCCTTTGCACCTGGCATTCGTCAAGCGTTCCAGGCCGAGCAACCTGGAGCGTGTCCAGGGCAGTGGACAGTAGCACTGCCCAAGGTGGGTCCAAAGTCGCCGTATCCAGACGATCGGTCAGTGCCAACAAAGACGACTCAGCATCGACCTCGCCAACAGTGCCCGTCGGTAGGATTGGCGACTCTATGGCGCTTGGCTCGTCGATCGTCAGGAACGTATTGCCTGGGTCCACCACTTCTGTCGTCCCGTTCTCCTCGACTCTGTCCTCCCTCACTGCCTTGGCGCTCGTGGGCACCGTCCAAGAACTGTCAATTTTTTTGACCTCTCCTTCACTTGGCTTCGGTGACACAATCGGTCTCTTCACCGGCGCGCTCTCGACCACCGGTGACGGTACGGCCTCTACTCGCGGGGACGTTTTCCGGGACCGCGGAGACGAAGCAACAGATTTCGGTTTTTCAATCAGATTCGGCGTTTTTTGTCCCGCAGCCCCTGCCTTCTCCCTCCCTGATGGAGACTCTCTCCTCGACCGCTGAGATCGACATGTCCCCCACACCTCCCAAACACTTAGTACCTCTCGCGAGTCGGCAGCCGGACTGCGATCTCGTCGCTGAGATGTCGCCGCATACCTGTTTGAAATTTAATGCAACTTTCCCACTATTAACCGCTTTTCACCCCTCCTTCCTCTCTGGCTTCCGATTAGGCCGTTTTTTCTTCTTCTGTTGATGATACGCTCTCAACACCGTATAAACCTGACCACGCGCCACTAAATTCACCCAATTCCCTATCACCCACCTCCACCAATAGCTCCGCAGCTAGCGTCTCGTCACTGGCCGCAGCGAGGTCCTGGCAGATGTCCTCATCAAGGACCACGTCAACGTGCTCAGACAAAGCCTCGGCGACAGCTCGCCATCGATCCACCGGCCTACGGTTGCTCCCCGTTTGCCGCAGCGTCACAGACGGTGTCTCTCCAGCCCTCTCGAGGGCCTGAAAAGAGTACGTATGCGGGGAGCGTCCGCCTGTACACCTCACAGCAGCAATGACCTCCGCTACGAGGGTCCCATCGATGAGACGCTGCTTGGCCCTCTGACTGAGTGGCACCAATTGGTCCTGTTCCGCCACACCGAGATCAACTCGCTCCTTGAGGGCTCCCAAAGACACTAACCATCGCACCACTCCAGCTGGGAGGCTGAAGACTCCCATAGAAAAGTCTTCTGTCAGATATTGCCCCGGGCAGATGACAAACGCAACACTTATCAGTTGGGGAACAATCCTGACCACAAAAACTCACTGAACCTCATGCGGCTGGGGCCACCACCGCTGTCACCATCCATAAAAGTTACGAAAGATGCTGGGCGAGTTGCAACTGCCCAACAATGTAATAAGCAAATGACCTCCAAGCCAGCAAACCTAGTAGACACGCTTGGCCGGAGGGACGTGATGCATCTCAGAGTCCAAGGGCTGGTCCACCACAGCTCTGTACTTCAAGGCGATGTCAGCATCTTCGATGTTGCGCTTGGTCTGATACGACAGCGAATGCTTCATCCACTTTCCATCGTCTCTCTCCGGGTAGTCCTCCCTGGCATGCGCCCCTCTCGATTCCTTTCTAGCTTCACCAGATATCACCGTCTGGGCCGCCTGAGTGATGAGGTTCTCAAGCTCGAGGGTCTCGATGAGGTCGGTGTTCCAGACCAGAGTACGGTCCTTGATTCCGACGTCCTTGAACTCCTTCATTATCTCTCTTAGCTCCTCACAGCCCTTCTTCAAATCATCACCGTTCCTGTAGACCGGCGCTCTGGTCTGCATTGTCTTCTGCAGCTTGGTCCTCAAATCAGCCGTGGACACAGGGCCGCTGGCGTTACGTATCTTCTCGAACCGATCAATCGTGGCCTCACCAGCGTCCTTAGGAAGGTCCACCTGAGGGGAGTTCGGCTTCACCAGCTCGGCCACAGTGTCAGCGGCAGTACGACCAAAGACCACCAGATCCAACAGAGAGTTGGCGCCCAGACGATTAGCCCCATGAACTGATGCGCAGCCTGCCTCACCAGCAGCCAGCAGACCAGGGACGATCTTAGCGGGGTCGGAGGGGGTCGGGTTGAGGCACTGAGCCTTCCAATTGGTTGGGATGCCACCCATATTATAGTGGACTGTCGGTAAGACCGGGATAGGCTCCTTGGTCACATCAACACCAGCAAAGATCTTGGCCGTTTCAGAGATGCCGGGAAGTCTCTCCCTGAGAGTCTCCGCGGGAAGGTGGTCCAAATGAAGGTAGATGTGGTCCTTGTTCGGGCCAACACCGCGACCCTCTCGGATCTCCAAAGTCATCGCCCGGGACACCACATCGCGGGACGCCAAGTCCTTTGCTGTCGGGGCGTATCGGGCCATGAAGGGCTCACCCTCGCTGTTCCTCAGGATTCCTCCTTCACCACGGCAACCTTCAGTCATTAGACAACCGGCGGGAAATATGCCAGTCGGATGGAACTGCACGAACTCCAAGTCCTGTAGGGGCAGGCCAGCCCTCGAGACCATACCGCCGCCGTCACCGGTGCAGGTATGAGCGCTAGTGCAGCTCTGGTAGGCTCTACCGTATCCACCAGTGGCGATGACAGTCTGGTGGGCCCCGAAACGATGGAGGGAACCATCTTCCATGCTCATAGCGATGACGCCCTTACAGGAACCGTCCTTGTCCATGATGAGGTCGAGGGCAAAGTACTCGATGAAGAACAGACAATCGTACTTCAGGGACATACCGTACAGAGTGTGAAGGATAGCATGACCAGTGCGGTCAGCGGCAGCGGCACATCTGTAGGCTTGGCCTCCCTTGCCAAACTTGAGGCTCTGGCCACCGAAGGCCCTCTGGTAGATCTTGCCCTCCTTGGTCCTTGAGAAGGGCAGACCATAGCTCTCGAGCTCTAGCACAACTTGGGGGGCAAGGCGGCACATGTGTTCGATAGCGTCTTGATCACCAAGCCAATCAGAGCCCTTAACGGTATCATAGGCATGCCAACGCCAGTCATCCTCGGTCATGTTGCCCAGGGCAGCGTTGATGCCTCCTTGAGCTGCAACAGTGTGAGAACGAGTTGGAAAAACCTGACAAATGGGGAATAGAGATATGAGTATGGTTAGGCTTTACCTTGGAAATGCAAGCAGTCTTGAGGCCATGGGCCACTAGACCAGAAGCGGCTCTTAGACCAGCCCCTCCAGCACCAACAACAACAGCGTCATAGAAGTGATCATGAACCTAAGATACGTCTGTTATAAAGTGGAGTATGCTTTGGCTGACCTTATATCCACCAATGGTTGTTGTACTGACGTGTCTGGCGGCAGTAACACCGGGGCGGGTGATGCGTGTAGCTAGCTTGCTCAACATAATATAAAAACAAAGCCTAAGGAAGCACGAGGAATTAAAAATAAATAATTCACCGTTCAACTTTCCTAACACAGTTCACTCGTGCGTATCATGAGTCGTCGTTTGAACGATGTGAAATTCCGTCCGGTTTGCAACGTTTTTACGCGTGCTAAATCGTCTTAGTCTACATAGGGTAACGCGTCTCTCATCTACTATCGCCTTATATAAGGCACCAGGGATTCATTATCAAGCATATGGCAGTACCTAAGGCCAATAGACCCCATCACGGGTCACCAAAGTAGGTTTATCACTTGCCCACGAACTCTATTTCTACGAACTCCACGGCTAGCTCTAAAGGAGACGTTAATTTTCCTTTATTCTCCGTTGGTCATTTCAGCACTGGAAAGGTGCTCGTTAGTCCTCCGCATGTTTCTATATAATATACCAATCTGGCTTATCCTATTTCGTGGCGAAGTGACGCTCAGTTCTTCTATTTAAAAGTGTCGTTTGGCTTTAATTCACGGAGACGCTTACCTAATTCGCCCACTTGATTATTTAACAATATTTCCTCAACCGTCGTTCCTGTCGTAATCGTCGTCCCTTCAGTGAGCATGCGACGAGCGGCAATAGGAAGAGTGGATTTACGTCGTGGATCACATCGTTAGTTTGCGGAGGAGGCTCTCGGGCCAATCGGATAGATACGCCCGTTCATGCGAGAACACGTCGAAATGGTGGCGCCGCCGCCCCGGAGATGGTACTAGCATCGGGATGGTGAAGCGGGGCTATAGTGTGTCTTAGAATGAACCTAGTGGGAGTCATAGGGAAGCACGGCCAGCGGAGATCAAAGGGCAGCAGGCTCGGGGAGTATACGACTCGAGACGTGGCAGAGGTTTGCCGGAGTCCTATTCTCCGCGAAGGCTTGTAATAATAATAAGGGATAAGGGGATGGCCGATACGATCCTATTAGGCCGAAGACCCTCGGGGGGCTGCGGGTTCGAAGGCTTCACCAGGGGACCTCCTACCAGCGGTTACGTCACGGACGCATCCAGAGGTAATATTAGGATTAGGGGAAGGAGCGGTATGAGATTATTAGATGCGAATGAGCTCCAGAGAAATGCGAGATGTTTTCAAATCGATGGCACGTCTTGCCGATAAACGAAGATTAACGGGAAAACACGTACAAAGAGGCGGGAAGCTTGTATGTGTCGGTGTCAACAAGAACGATCTTGAAAGGGCCCACGTAAGCTGTTGTTATTATTGCTATGATTATAGGAGAGAGCGGCGGTATCAGATTCATATACCGCTGGCAAGATCGTATCCATGGCTGGCCAAACCATATTCGACATTACCGGTCCCCGGTAGCAATTCAGGCAGGACGGCAGCTACCACAGCGACTCCTGGGGGAAGCGCTTACTATGGTAGTGGAAGTTTCGCAGGGTACAAACGGGAGGGGGCTATGGGGAAATACGGTTATTCTATCAGAAATGACACACCTATACTACCGAAGAGCTCGCTGGGTGGTAGTGGCCAGGTGGACTTCCAAAAGAGTACTAAATATCGGTACCCACGGTCCAGGAAGGTAGTGAAGATATTTTCAAGGTTGGATTGGCATAGACTGTATATTAGGTCAACTATTCAACTGAGGAATATCCTCCGGTAACCTTACGAAGGCGGTATTCTCTTTGAATGCGCCTCGATGATGACGTCGTTTAATTAAAGCGGCCGCCCACTAACATTACTATTTACCAGCGAAGAAGAAGAAGACAGATGGCACAATGCCTACTTTTACAAGTCTTATCATCATCATCTCGGCCTTTAGGAGCACCAACATATTCGTACTTTTTGGTGGACGCGGTGATGATGATGATGATGATGATGATGATGATGATGATGATGATGATCGTCGTTGTTGTTGTTGTTATAGCGATTTTGTTATCCATTTTCCAGGAGTTGACCCGCTAGTGATCGGGTTACGTGCTGGTGACGGCTCATATCCAACTTAAAGATGGCCGTCATTAGCAGCCTGGACATCATCATCATCATCATCAATCACCACTCGTCCATGGCTATTTATTACGCTTATCGTTCCTCCTTCTTCTAGCTCAGCATTTTGGCATTGTAGAGGCTGCCATCACTGCTGATTATTATTATTATTACCATTGATCTCCTCCTCCTCCTCCTCCTTCTTGCTGATATTGTCGGAGAGGTGGGGCAAAGTTTACCTGTATAATAAGCTCTCATAGTAGAGGCGAGCCCGCTGCCTTCTTTGGCCTTTTCGTACTATTAGTGCCACTAGTAGCGACGGTATAGTTTCAGTTGACAATGTGAGATAAATGTCGTTTCACGTTGGTTATCATTATGGTGGTGGCTATAGACTAGGGGACATTCATTAGTTTGAAGCCCAGGAAGGCTATTATCGTTTAACCATAATGTAGGCTACTCATACCGCTCTCTCCGATGTCTATCCTAGAAACGGGGGTATGCCTTGTTGTTTGGTAGGGTTGTTGTCATTGTTATATTTGCTACAATTTTCTCTGTCTCTCATCATTACCTGATAAGATTTGCGTTGCCAAATAACAGCACCGGTGCTCTAGCGTTTGACTTCCATTAGAATTATACTACTTATGCATGCTTGCCAAGCATAGTAAAGACGACATTGCTTAGGAACATAATATTATTTCGCGGAAGGCCTCTTCGGTGCCTCTCGTTGGTTTTGGCATAAGTGTTTCGATCGACAAATCGATTGGTTTTTTAGCAACACCATGCTTTGTCGAGTTTATATCCTTGACAGAACCTATCTTCGTGATTATGATTATCTCGCGGTCAACGAACTTGCGGGCCAACTGCCAGTGCAAGATTGTTGTCAACATTAACGTTTCTCATATGGTCATACCGGACTTTTCTAAATTGGGCCATTCACTACTGAGCAGAGGTATTGCCTGTTAGTTTTTATATGTGTTTTCTTACCAACTCTGCCGAGGGGCCGGCAACACGGTAAGTGCTGATTGTGGGATTCGAACTCGGGACCTTTTCCTTAGGAGCTGTCCCCCTTGTCTACGAGGCTACCGAGAACACAGTGATGTCGAGATGGTTCCTGTTGAGAGGCCTTCATTGAAGATTCATATCAAACGATCATTGAGAAAAGCGGCCTCCTCATCACCACCGAAAACAGCAGGGGTAAGCACGGTGTCACTGCAGCGGTGCAAATTTGGTACAGTACGCGACAACCAGAAATGCCAGAACGAGCCAAAGTATCGAAAGTAACACAAATTTCGAGCTAATTCCCTTTTTATAGAATTTTACATACCCGGTTACCCATCAACCGAGCTCGCCCCGCTCTAATTCAACAAAATCTCTTTTGTCATTTTTCGTACTTTTTCAAGTTACAAAATGTTAGTTGTCTCCCGCCGTAGAGCGCTTCGGGATGCCAAACTGAATCGTATATGTACTTTCACTAGGAGAACTCAAGGAGATATCGATCAACCGTTTCATGAGCCATGGCTCATATTTAATCATTCCTACTACAGGTAACATGTTCGATACGATCCCAGGTGGACGCGGTGAATATGATGAAACGGCTTGCGAACAGACGTGCTTTCGCAGGAAGCCATGTTATGGTTAATGGAAGGTTATTGTCCTCAGGCATTAACCGTATACATCTCGAAAGAGCCAATGTAAGTGATATCAATCTATAAATTATATCATTGCCACTGTTATCATTAACTTTAATCCTATTACGATGACTACTAGTCTTTTCTGGTGTATCGAACTGGCGCGAGTTGTAGTCAGTTTAAGTTTGGTAAAAAATTCTCAAACCCGTGGTTTACGCTCATAAAGAGGCCTCACTCGGCGTTCGCGTAAACTGGTCTCCTTACGTGGCACAGTGTGTTCTACTTCCTTCGCAAAACCCGCTGTTGTAAAACCACAGAAGTTCCCTTTTCAGTTTACTGTTAAAGCTGAGAGATCTTGTTCGTTCGTTTTCAGATATTTGTGCCGCTCTCTGTGTCCTATCCGTGGCTAGCGAAGGACTCAACACAAAGATAACCGTCCCGATGACCGAGAATTTTCTAATATTATGAGGATACTAATCGATTTTCACTAAGTTTAGCCTGTAGGCTTCAGTACGCCTTTTGTAAGAGCGACACTTCTAATGGGCAAGTTTTTGGTAGACTAGCCCCATTTTTGCTTTGACGCGCAATTGAATTGTGTGAAGTATGTCAATACGAAAGGAGGGAGACACTTCGCAAAGTGTGAGGAAGATAATACCGAATAATAATTGGCAAAAGGGACACGGCACACAAAAACTCTGTCTCACGGAGCTCTCATAGAGTTCATCAGAGGACCAATTTCTTAGGGTACTTTGGAAATGCCATTGGACAAACATGAAGCAATAAAACATGGCGAAGCCACAAAGGTCACCACGGACTTATCGATCGCACATTAGATGGTTCCCTAGGTGCGGAAGGTTAACGCCCGAATGCAGGAGCTCCACTGCAAGTTCATGTCGGGAGAGATCAACCCTGCCCAGTTCAAGGTGCCGGTCTCTATGTGGAGGGTTATGTTATAGTATCACATCATACCATTACAACCAATTGAAAAGCGCATCTTCGCGAGTATTCAAGGCTGCCCGAATGGGTGACATCAGCACTCTCATAACACTGCTGATGAGTGTTAATTCCAGTTGCAGCTCCAACAAATCTTCTGGAGACCCATGAATGATCTCAGAACTGATATGAGAGACATCCCACGTTGTGTGGCCTCAGTTGAACGACTTCCTCTGCGAATGCGAACAGTTCTCTCTGTGGTGTCCGTCCATGGCCTTGGCAGAACTTGGGGCTGGGTTCCCGGTATACTTTGACTTCATCAAGTATCCACCATGTCTACACGGTTTACCGGCGTGCTGTTGAATTTTAGGTCACTGAGGAACCTTATGGTGCTTTTATTCGTGGTAGGCCTTCGCCTTCTCTGCGCCTGACTAAGTTGTCAACTTATAGATATCAATCATTATGTTGCTGGCGAACTCTAAAGCAGACTCGATTGATTTAATGATTCCCTTTGGAGACCGTAAAGTGATGCCATACCGCTCTTTGCTCCACAAACATTTGATGGTATCAGATCTCAAGTTCGTGGCTAACTCCGGGAAACCATGGTTACCATGGCTACGAGGGAACTGCATTGTACGTCAACCGCCTTCGGATTCTGATATTCAGAGTTGACATAATAGCATTCTTCCTGGTAGCGTCAATTAGGAAACTGATTAGGTATGTGATAGCGCAGAAATTATTATCAACTTGATGATAGTTCATGCGGAATCAGTTGACGCTGCCGGGAAGGATTCTCCATCATTGAACTATCATTGACCGAGCGTATCTAGTATCCCTCTGTTTTCAAGTAACCTGGCTCTGTTGAGACCCCCCAGGGGAACTCCTCAGAATGTATACGCTTTTGAGGAACGAGGAACGAAAGATTTTCACCTCAATTCAAGCTCGTAAGCCCGGTTAGGTATCTGCAGGGTCTTGTCCCGAAATATCTTCGAATAGTGTAGATAGCCCCTTCTTGAAGACAACAGTACTAGATAATATATGCTCCCAGTTCCCCCGACTACTTTGTGATTCCTTTTTCCTCTCTTCAGTGGCTCGGCCATGGCCCTGATGATTCTGACCGTACTGTTCTTTTCGGTGAGCCGATCTTTCATACCGTACTCCCCTGCGATCTCATTCAAGGTACAATACTCTAGGAGAATAAGAGTGCTTGAGTCAGAGTGTGACGCTGCCACCAGTACTGCCATTACATCATGCACTGTGGGAGTGTCTTCCATTAGATCACCCGAATGATTATGCGGTTTTTGTTTCGGGACTTCCAAAGGACGCAACTGATGAGTTCGAGATACTGCAGTTCTTCACCCACCATACTATCCGTGGTAGACAAGTGGAGGTGAGAATATCCTAGCTTGAAGAATGCACGATTCTCGTGAGGTTGTCAAAGCATTAGTATGCTTCGATATATCCGATCTTTTCGACGCAGTTAAGCGTAAGAAGCAGGCAGAGCTAAATCTCACCCAAGATCCCGGCAACCCCAACCTCCAGGTTTCGCAATCGCCCGCTCCCGCGGAACCGCTTCCGTGTTCAGGCTGAGCTTCGAGCAGCGAAGGAAGCCTTGGCGAGCGTTGCACCCGATAGGGAAGCTAAGATACGATCTTCCGGTCATGCCGTCGTGATTTTCAGGTCGAACGATTCACATTGACGGGCAGAAATTCCTGACCTCAGATACCAGAGTGATCATCGAGAATGCATTCGGCGGTGGAATAGGTGGTGGTACAGAGTCTTGCATTCGGTGGGCCCGAGCGATTTCTGTGGCGTGCGGTATTTTCTGCGCAGCTGGAGAGGATCGGCTTCAATTGCGGCTGTCTTGACGGCCGCCCGAGGTTCAGGGGACGGTAGGGCTGTGCAAGTGCGCCAATTCACAAGTTAACTCGACTTAGCCGTCTAAGGGTGAGCAGAGCCCCAAATCCGACCGACTTTCACTGGGAGAATCTTGGCGTCACTGCGAAACAGCGCAGAGCAGCAAAGATGACAACTCTTGTTAGGGTTGTGAGTTTGACATTAGCACAGTCGTTGGTGTAGGTGTTTATTGCTATAATGATTGCTGTATGTGGCGTGGCATGCTATGGCCTACAAAAGGCACAGGAATCGCTAAGTGATGGCTCAGCCGTCCTGTAAGACGAAGATATTTCGGTTCAGTCTTATCGTCAATTCGCAGCTAGAGCATTCGCCGGTTTACTGCTTTTCAATCAGAAACAACCACTAGGAAATGCATCGATTGTTTATCTCATTATCGTATGACAATAGCATTTGAAAAAGCTGTCCCCACATATTTTCCGTTTTTCAGGTCTGTTTTCCCTGCCCTCACCATAGCTTTGCTTAACCTGTTAATCACTAAGCTAGCCTACAAGAGTGTCATCCATGAACGTCACTTTACTGTTTCTGCCAAAGACAGTGAGATGGTTCCATACCGCATCCGCTACCTCTCTTACTAATGTGGGTTTTAGGCAGTATAATGATGAAGCTAAGCCTGGCGTACATAATTAATACCGCAGTTATTACGTATGCTGTGAACGCTGACAGTGTGAACTGGTATAGGGCTGGCGGCATGGTCCCCGATGTCTTCATGACAGTTCTCATCAACTCGGTAATTTTACATGTTAATTGAACGAAATTGATGGCTTTGGAACCTTTCTTGTAGATGGAAGCTAGTGGATGACCTGGTCAGTATACGTTTGCCCTTAGACTGTGGATTCGGCTTTTGACGGTGCGTACCGACGCAAAATGACATAAAACCAACCCCATGACTTATGGGCCATTGGTGGGGATGCAGCTGGTCATTGGCCTAGTTTTCAATCAGAAAGAACTAAGGATAACTGCTTTTATATGCTGCAAAGAACTTTCACTACATGCTTCCGCCATTTCTCCGTTCGATTAACCAACCGTATGAGTTTCGCTATGCTCGACGCGTAGATGTGAATCAATTCTTTGTAGCACTCCTCTTCAAGAGGGGCTGCTGGAGGCTCTACAGTCTCTTCGAAAGAGCTGCTGAAGACTAAAATATGCCCTCAATTAGGTTTTCCCGCCTGCTTTGGCGTTCCTGGACCTAGGAGGCCTATTTCGTAAATACATAGTAAAGAAGATCGATCCAGCTAGAAGTCGCTTGAAGCAGGAAAAGTATCCACACCTTTACCATACTAATTAGCTCGAAATTCAGATACAACAAGCTCCATGAGGGCTCCAACATCGACATGGCTGTCAGGCAATTCTCGGCATCAGCTTCGATCAAGCTTTTCGCTGAGCATCCAGATACGCTTACGCCTTGAAGTCTTACTTTCTGGGTATAATATTTGCCCCTATTCTGCCCGTCATATTACCATTGGTGGCTCTTGGTCTTACACTTCAGGACTGGAGCAGCAAGTATGTATTCCCATCCCCCGCGTTTAGACCCTGGTTCAGAACCAGGTTTCAAAGTTTGGAATCCGAACCATTGAAAGGAACTGGTTCTTTTTCATCCAGTTAGCTACTCTGTTGAGTCATACGCTCGGACTCGGACTCGCAGTTGCTACTACCGCTTATGTTGTCTATATTGTTGAAGCCATTTGAACCTTCATGGAAGCTCCTCATTTATATTAATACTGCGGCACGGGCAGTGTACTTACATTCTACTGTCAGGTATCTTTTACTGCGCAAGTGTAAGAGGCCTTACACTCAATCCGCCAAGTTAGCCAAGCAGGCGATGCTGCTCATAGAGGCATCAGCAGTTGTACGTGGGCCCTCCCACTTACCTAAACCAGGCCCTTCTCGTGGGTACAGCTCCTAGGTGTCATGGGCCTCATTCTTATACGTCCATCGATCGCCGATAGTCAGCTGGGAAGCTTCAATGGTGGCATGGGAGCACTTATCTCCTTTAGCGTCATTATCCTGTTATCGCCGCTAAGTGTGCTCAGGCAAGCTCTTCAACGGTCACAGCTGCTCCCCAGGCCACCTCAGATACGCATGTTGCACCTTCATGTGTCAGCAGTCCACTGACACCACGCTCCGACGCGCTGTCGAACGCGCACCGGACTACTACGCAGCTCAGTATCTCTGGGGAAGGACTGACAAGTGCGGCCCAATCCGGCCTCGCCACCAGCTTCAACATCGCCGATAGGTATCACTTAACAAACCCGGCATACAGGGGCCTGCCAGAAAGTCTGAATCCTGAGAATTTGACGCCAGAGACCACGGCAACTCGGCAGGTATGCGGCACGGATATCATCAAAGTTGGGTGCTTGCTTGACCTTCAGAGTATCCTACAGCGTGCGCAGTCTCTACAAGGAAACTTCACTACGGTGATATCGAACTATGCCGAGACTGCAGCTAATATGGAGTTCGCCAGTAATTAGTAGATTGCGACTCCTGGTGGACACCACCTGTGTTAATGGTGCAGGTCCAGTGCCCACGCCGGTTACAATTGTAGATCGAAGCGGGTAAGCCGTCAGCTCAGGCAAGCTCTACCTCAGTCATTCGCTGCGGTCGCCTGAAGCTTTGAAACGCCATGTCACCCCTGCCTAGCACGGCTGGTGGGATCTCCTCTCTTAGGGTTATCAACGAGCCTTGCGATGATCAATATGATGCAAATTCGGTAATAGTTTTTGCCTGCCGCAACTTCTATTTAGCATTTCTTCAGATTCCTCTTGATTACTCCATGCAGCCCGGGCAAGCCTCCTCGTTCGTTTCCTCGCGAGTGGAATCCCTTCGATCTCAGGCATTTCGGTGACGGGCATTTCGCGGAAGCTTCTCTGATCGGGAGTGAGCTGATCTAAAGCATGTTCCATTGTACCCTGTTTAGAGCCGATCGCCCTATGGGAATGGCGAGATTTATCCGGGCAGTGGAGGCCCTTGCCCCCAGTGGCGGCTGAAATTGTAACTGAAGCTCAGCGATGTCACGTACCCAATACAGTGTTCGATATCGAAGGTGAAGCCTAGGGGCTGTTTCTCGTGGATAGTTTTAATTCAGGTGATTCCTACATGGCCAACATAGTGGAGGGCACCATGGTCAACCTATCTACCGAAGAAAGGTGTCAACTTCGATTGACAACAACCGACACATAAATGTAATTATGGAGGCATCCCGCCATGTAGATGTGTGGAAGTTGTCGGTATATCACATTGTTGTGTTAACAGAAGTATGCAAGGCTTTGCTCACGAACGAGAGCGCTAACTCTTGACAGACTGCGCACAGCACGCATGGGTTTGCACGCATGTGCAAGAGGATCCCTATAAATCCCATCAATCAATTACACACAAAGTCCCGTGAAAGCTGCTATGATAGTCTGTCTTGCTTCCACAGGCTGACTATTGATGGTCTTCGGTTCTTTATGTCGATGGCCTATTCTCGCGGCGATATGCTCACAGGTATTCGTCACAGCCGCTACAGTAGAGCAGGATCTCTTTCTTGATATCGCCGATCCCGAGTTGATGGAGAGTGTAGCCTTTCCATTCTATACAAGCCTTTAGCGTATTTGTTAGGTTGGTATAGACCATTGGCAGCCCCGAGTCTATAATGAGAGGCTCGTGTGGCCGACCATCCGAGTTTCCCCAGGCGACACACTGCGGATCACTATCATTAATAGGCTTTCGCCGCCTCAAGGTGCATGGAAGAACAATCATTTGGGCAGGGTACCTTTCTCGAATATTCACCGAGTTACTGGCTCGCCCTAGTTGAATGCAACTAACCTCCACGTTCACGGTCTTCACATATCACCACAAGAAGATGACGTGTTGGTATCCTGTCAACCTGGAGACAACCTCACATACGTCTATCATGTACCTCAGGACCACGTGCACGGTGTGGACGGCTGCCGCTCGATTATCTCGGACTATCGTTTTAGGCACGTATATGTACCATGCGCATCTCCACGGGAGCACATTTATCCAGGTCGGCCAGGGCCTCGCTGGTGCCCTCATTATCGGCCCTAAGTAGACTAGCCCGGAGTTACTAGTCACTTCGCATCACTTCTCTCAGGAACGGCGAGCAGGAGTTCCCTTTCGAGAGGGGGCTAGTGTTAGGCCATGTGTGCTTCCATTGTTATAAACTAGAGCCCAAGCCCATCACCGACTCCCAAGGTGAGCTCCGACTCTTTCGCGAGGGGAATTCCATTGACAGGTGTGGACTGGCCGTTCTACAGTCACGAGGCCGGCGACGTCAACGGCCCGCCGAGCTATATGGAACCAGAGGAGCTCGCTGTGAAGGAATCTGAAGAGGCGGTGTTTTCTAAGTACCTCGTGAATGGCCTCGTCGGTACGAACTGACAGCGGAGAAGGGTTTTATTTCGATCTCAGCTCCCACGATTAACGTTCCTCTGAAGGAATGGGGTGTACTTCGCTTCATTCATCCACCAGTTGCCGCCCATGTTAACATCACAATTGTACCGGAGGGAGCCTGCGAAATGAGCGTGAGTTGCCACGTCCTACTCAACACAGTCTACCGCTCTAATGTGGATGACGGTCTTTTTGTCAGGTCATCGCTGCTGATGGTATACCTTCAACAGACGGGCCAAGAAAGGTCAATTCCTTCATTCTCATTCCCGGTTCACGTCGCGATGTCGCCGTCCGGTGCAATAGCTCAGATCAGCACGCGCAGTTCATTGGTGTCAGCCACAAGAGTCCCGACAACTACTGGTACACTGGAGATATCTTAAGCGTCATCCCTAGCTCATCAGAGAGTGGATCAGCGAGACTTCCACGCTACGAGCCACCAACTGCCAAATATTTGGCGGACACAAGAAATCTCTCGCCAACAGCGCCACAGTTCCATCTCAAATTCGGCCACTATTATCCGACCTTCCCATCGCACACCTTTCTAGGTTGGCTTTTTGCCGTCCTTGCTATCCTACTCGGGGTTCCTTTGTGGAAATGGTTCGTGGTACACTGTTCAAGGGGTTACGGCTACATACGGCTGCAGGCGGAACAGAGCCGTTTCGGTGCCGAGAAGAACTCGACAGTTATGATCTTACTTGCCGCTGTAGTCCTATGTGTACTATTCTCAGCTTCGAATTTCCGCGCTGCTCAGTTAGAGGTAGGAGAGCTCGCCGTGAACGGCAAGTCTTTCACTTCTGCTACTGATTATCTAACACAAATGCATCTCGGGGATTTAAACGAATGGATTTATGAGAAGGGGGATTGGAAGCACCCCGTACATATGCATACGTATCCAGTCCAGATAGCCAGATTCGGTGATGAAGCAAGTAAAAATGAAGGAGAGGAAGCTGGCTTCTATCTCGGGCATTGGTGAGGCGGGTTTGGTTCAATATCCCGCAAATTGGTCATGAAATTAGGTACGATACGATTGGAGGATTCAATTTCAGCAAGAAAGGCGTGACTGTGAGATTCTGGTCAGTGGACTTCACTGGAGGCATACTCGTACACTGCCACATCCTCTATCACGAAGACCGTGGTATGATAGCAGTCGCCGAAACGGTGAAATGATACATGCTGCCAGTACAGAGTTACGCGGCCGGGAATTCAGGCTTTGAGCTGTTGAACACAGCCTGTCCTCCTAAACCAACACGTCGTTTTATTTAGCTCCCTCTAGAACTATCTCTTTCCGCTCTATTGTTTTGTTGACAATTATACAAAACCTCAAAGTTCGCCCAACCGAATTTCACGAGCCCGCCGAGGTTGAGTATTTACCGGCTTACGCTGACGATGCCCCCCGTACTATGTGTACTACCGTCTTGCGCCTAGTGTGAGGCGCTAATTGAGCTAAGCGAAAAGGCAAAGGTACTCACCGCCCGGTGAGTCGCCAGATGTTAGTACGACTTGTACAATATTGATACCTGCGTTCCCTGCTGACAAGTGGAATTATTGACTCAGTGTAGCGCCGCGAGTACGATATATACAAGGATCTGGTCAGAGTTCTGAGCCCCAGTATCACTCGTGGAATATTGTAACTGTGCTCGAAAGTCGAACTATTGGACCAGTGTGGTGCCTCGAGTACGCCATATATAGAGATCTGGTTAGAGCTGCGGACCAAAACATCACTTGCAGAACATTAGTAACAGCTTGTGGATTAGTCACATAGCGAGACAACCGCAAAATACCGCAGTGTGAGACGGTACGTCGCGTTACGCGACTCGCGTAGATAGCGTGGCTCGTTTCGCAAACGTTCACTGAGTTGAGCCTATTGAACGGTCGCGAACTTAGTAAGTGTATTAAAGTGTAATCACCGTGCCCCGCTATTCTTTTAGGTCGAGACTCGACCGTTGAATAGAATGCGCACTTGTCCAGAATCCCGAGAAACAACTGGTTTCAAACAAGGCAATTCCCAGTTGCCATCTTAAAATCTCATGTGCACCACGGGTCCCCATACATAACTAACGACACCAAACTCACGTAGTTGCGTTAGCCCAAGAACCCTTTCGCGATTTATAATCGTCAGTGGCGATTCCTTAGACGCCAAGACGCCAAAAATGAGTTTAATACCCCGCTAAATACAATTCGACAAGGGTCCCGGGTGAGCCCACGATCGCAACAGGAAGTAAAATTGATAAGATATGATTTCTAAGTCGAAAGTCAGTCTAGTATTGCTGTATTGCAATCTAGTTAAACTACACTGGTTTTGCATTGGCACAATTATGAGCTTCCAGTTGAGTCTCACAACGCAATAATGCTTATTTCGAGAGTTTGCAGGCCTCCCTGAACGCTTATTCTAGAATCTGCCGAGATGCGATGTGACAAACAAAGCATTATCTATTGCACCTGGTAATCTAAAGATCCATATTTGTAGTACAATAGCAGTACATGCTGAATGTCATGGAGGAATTCATGCCAGAAACTTATTGCTGCCAGGAACTTGCTGGAGTCGTCTGCTCTCCTCGTCATCTGAGCACGTACCGTCTAACTCACAAATTTGAACTATAATGGACTCGGGAAGGGAGTTCGATCCCAGAACCTCAAAGGGACCTTCCATAGCCTAGAGCCTATAGTTCTAGGGTAGAATGTAGTATGGCAGTATATTTGTAGAGCCGGAGAGTCACCAATGTTGGCTAAATTAAGCCAGGCTAAAACACATCGGTCGTCACACAAAGTATGTTCCGGTAAGAGAGGAGTCCTCTCTTAACGGGACTTAGTCCTCCCGGAGGACAAGATAGGCTTGTGTCAGACAATACACAAGACATTGCGCTTAAGCGTAGATTAGTCGATATTGAGCTACATCCTCAGCCGAGAGAAGCGGAACGTCTTCCATGCCCTCGTCCATTAGACGAGTCAGATACTCTATGGTAGAGAGCAGTACTACCCTGCCGTAGAGTCAGATGCTATATCGTTGGCTTACTCTGACTATCGTTAGCTTCTCTCGGCTGAGCGTGTAGCTCAATATCGATTAATCTACGGCGTGGAATTTCTACGCTTAAGCGCAATGTATTCTATATTGTCTGACACAAGCCTGTCTTGCCCTCCCTCAACGGGACAGACTTTGTGTGAGTCACACAGTGTGACGACCGATGTGCTTTAGCCAATACCAACACATTGGGTAAGAGCCAGCCCCAAACTGCGGTCGTAACGGCCATAATTGGAGTAACCGTCGCTCAGCGACGCTCAGCGACGCCGATCCTTGTCATGGAATACAGGGTAACAGTAGGAATTACTACGAGGAGCAAAGTTCCAATACTTGAAAAAGCTAAGAGGGCCAATACTCTTCCCATCCATACTTATGAAGTGCCGATCTGAAAGGGCAAACTAATCGGTAGAGAACCCTAGCAGTTCACCTGCTAGGTGTGAATCCTGGTCGGTGGCGAGCTATAGTGTGGATCCATAGTTCACTCTTCAGCCGCCTGATCCGCTGCGCAGGGTGCATGTGACACAGCTGCCATTCTGCCGATTGCGAATACGGGGAGAAGTGTGTGAGAATGTGTTTAAGAAGGTCCTTATGTGGTCATCATGCCATACAGTGTATGGCATACACCTTCGCTGGTCCTGAGGGCCAGGTCCTCGAGTCAAGGTTGTTGGCTTCGTGAAGCGCAACTCGCGCAGCGGCTTCGCAAAAATCAAATTCCTTCAAACAATTGAATATATTCGCATGGGATGTAACTTTGTTCAACGCACGGTTTGAAGGTGAACTGACAATTGGTGGCCAATCCCTCAGATACGGCATTCGCGTCAAAGCTGGAAACAAGTCGAAATATTACAGGATCCTTCTCGGAGATGTAGGCTAGCATGTTCAGTCTTGCAAGTTGTTCATGAGTTATCCCCCAGCCGACGGATTTCTACAACAGCAAAGATGTTCAGACTAAGCTGGGTGTATCCAAGGCATGGAAACCGCTAGATAAAGAAGTAAGTTACTGTGGTAAGGTATCACTGATACTTCCATCATGGAGGCTCCATGACATTGATCTGACGACAACTCCCGCGTGACATCAGGTTCTAGCTCATTTCATCAAGTACGCAGCCTTCGACGTAACTTTTGCCGTCAATCAAGTCCTCGACGCGGGGCTTAAGGTGACTCATATTCTTGTACAGAGTGATGCGAAAAGAAGCGCCCACGCCTCATATTTTGTTGGCGCGTGAGAGTCACGAGTGAGGTAAGGTACCAACTTAAAGCTCTTGGTGAGCCCTTTCTAATGCCTCATCAACCATTGCGATATTCGGATTAGGCTCTGAGTTATAGCTTAACAAAAAAATCGTTGCATAGAGAAATGTCCTTCAAGCTCAACTTGCTGGGAAGCTCTGGTGTTTTCTACGACGAGCGGCCGGAGAACATGGCATGTACTACATGCCTCTCTAACTGCTCTTCAACTACTTGCAGTGTGTCCAAGTCCACACAGTGGAAGTATCAGCTTATCACCCTTGGAGCAGTAGAATTCAAAACTCAAGTCAAAAATTGAGAGTGAAAACCTCATCTTAAGAACGCCTATTGAACGTTCGTCAGCACTCTACACCATTACCAGTCGACACATAGGTTCAGTTAATCTAGAAGTGGTAAGTCGTAAATGATGAGTTAAGTCTAAGTGGCGCTGGACTGAAGAGCTGGTACCACCATCGGGGTTTTAATGCAGAGCTTATGCGTAATGGAGAAAACTATGCGACGAATAAGGACGGCGAGGCGTGTATAGCACCGGAGACTGTGCAACCTGAAGCAATAGTATGGTACGGAAGTGATGACTTATCACTGGTAAGTGCTTATTAGCATTCGCATAGCATTTATCCGCATCAGCTGCTGCGGGATGTCTGGTACTGCTAGGCAATCCACTTGCTCACAACTTCGGCAATTTCGTGTACTAAATCCCTGACAAAGTCTTTGTCGCAGTGATGACCAATACTCTAAAAAGCCTTCGGCTGAAGACGATAAAAGCACGGCGAATGATAAAAACATTCACAGTATGAATTTCACACTGAGGTGATTCACCTCAGGTGAAATATTAACCGCAAGTCATATATAAGGCAAATTACAAATGGTTCGGCACCTACTCATTCTGCATGTTGCACCAAAAGCAATGTGACGCATCTGGTACCTGCGCAAGAAACTGATTTGATAGTGTTGATGAAATCTTACGTTAATAACTTGAAGCCCCGGCCTTCCTTTGGTGATCCCACTTGGATACCAAGGATCCGCGTCACCATTGATCAATAATATATTATTAGCTCCATGCAAGTCCTCTCCAACATATTCTTGTAAATCCTTAACGTTGCGAAGAAACTGGCAATTCTGAGAGCTCTTAACAAGTCCATTAATACTCTTACCTGGTCTTTCGACACTCCAAATCCTTCCTTGCATACCATCAGGTAAAAATCGACCCAATTCGTCTTTGTATAAAAAGGACATGTCCGTGACCCATCGCATGACCCAAAAAGTCCCTGACTGTCACATGTGTGAAACAGGTCGAGTCTATCTGGATCTCTGCTCATCGAATCCCGCAACCTGACAAACACCATTATCTCCAAGCGACGTGCAACTCTCGCATTCACTAGCAGAGCAGATTACAAATTGATAAAAGCTCTGAAGGGGGCACCTCGGCAGCGTCCAGGTGGTATAGGCTCATTCGTATTGCGGATGTCAGCCAGTTTATCGAGCGAGGACTCACTGAACAGGTAACCCAATAGTTTTGATACTTCAGCAGATAAAGCCCTTCCTTGCCTCCCGTTTGTGAGTCTACCACAGATCTTCTCTATGTTGTGGTAATCTGTCGCACGATGAGGGTCGTTATACTGTGGGCTCATTCCGAGGAGACGTCCCCCAATCGCGCTGAGAAGTCAGAGCTCGAAGAGCCACAGTGCTGCTTACCTGAATATCTGATTGTTCACATCCTCCAGATACCTGTCACAGTATCGGAATTTCTCTTCGACTGCCCTGCGACCTTTGACCTTTTTTAAGGCCTGCGCATACTCTTGGTGAGCTTCAGTGAGCTATAATAATAGGATGCAGGGTATTCAATAATATACTTCTTAACTTACCACATCTACGCATGCTGGACTACCTCCAAGGTGTGGGTTGGAGAAATCCTTCGCTACATGAGGCCAGTACCTTGGCAGGACAATCATACATCCGTATCGTGATTAGCATAAGTCATACTGTATGGACCATACAGCTTGAAGCTTTTTGATAGTTGCCTTGTGCGTCGCCCCGTGGAATCGGAACACTTTTGATACAAAGTTAAAGAATGAATGCTAATACCACGGTAATATATTCAGATGGCCCACATACATGTGAGTCATCTGCATTACAAACCAGTTGTGAATCAAGCAGAACTCAAAAGCCACTGATCAATCGAAGTTTGAATCACTTAAACTCAGGGGCTTTTTCGTTTACCCACTTAACATCGATTGGCGTAATCTTGAATGGAGTTGAAGATGCGACGGCCCCAGCGAAGATTTTCGGATGTCTTTGTCGGGCTAGAGCGGCTATCATCTGAAAGGATAATCAAGTTTAAGTATCTTGGACGTCCGACTCGGACGGTCCGAGCTGTACCCCTGTCCTGCTGCAGCCGAAGAGAACTATCTTCACGTCAGGTACCTTTGACCTTAAATGGGTACCAAAATGTACGACATCCTCGACCATCTGTTTGACTGTCAGCAGCTTCTTGAGTGTCCCGTAGGAATATTCATTCGTGGGAAAGCTGGTTCCAGAATACCTAGACTTTGGACATTAACAGGGCGGTTATAAAAGTAGAGGCTCGTTCAAGCCGTTCTCACCTCAATTCTATCACGTAAATAGCCGCCCTTACTTTGGTCGCCGGCTCGAGCACATCAAATATCTTGGTTTCGCTCGGCCTCCATTTTGTGAGGCGCACAAAAATTATCTGACAGAAGGCCTCTCATTGGACAGAGACATTCATCAAGCTTACCGGCTTTTTCTTATCAAAAAAGTCAAAGGAATGCGTGTACTCCTGAGCAAATAGTCCGGCTTCAGGACCTAGAAGGAATCCCTTCCAATGCTTTATTTGGAAAGGTTTCGATGAATAACTTCCCAGCAATCTCGTTTGCTGGTCAACTGCTGGCTAACAATTTTAAATGGGGCAAATGCACTTCCTTCTTGGCGGTAGGCATGGTGTAAACACGCCTCTCTACGTTGACATGCTCCGCAGTCTGTAGTGGACCAAAACTCTTGGAGGTGCGCTTGTCGAAATACCCTATTTCGATTTACCTTCAAAGTGATCGACAAGTTGTGGAAACGATGACTCAACCCAGCGAATCGACGGCAAATTTCTTCGATACTCCAAAGGGCTGTATCTGACAAATAGGCGATTTGTATCATGGAGACCATACCGAGCTATCAGTGAAGCCAGTAAGAAGTTTGTAGTTCTGACCTGTCCTGGCTGTCCAGGAATTCCGTCAAATTCTGTGAAGCTCCACACCAGTTTAGGTAGACAAGGAAAAGAATTGCGATCATGCCTCCGCTCCAGGAAGGGAAACCACTGGATACTGGATTAGTGTATCATCTACGAGGGCATGTACGCACGCGTACAAGAGTGGTCAGCCTTTGGGCGCCTCGCCAAATGTCAACAGAGTGGCGCGGCGCATACGCGCTAGCGTGGGTTGCCGAGAGTACTGGCCAGTAAGGACCCCTGAATCAGGCCATATTGAAAACACATCTAAACTAGATAGTCTGCAGGCTAAAAGCCCGCTCTTAACGTAGAGGACATCTATTGCCAGTCCTGCGGCGATAGGCTTGCCTCGGTACTATCTTGAGCCGTCATGGCTAGGGCTCCATCTGAAGTTTCACCACCTTGTGGGGGCTTGATACTGTAGCCCTATCCTACACGTTGCCTGCAGCAGAGAAGGAGCATATCATACTTGGATTGATCACGTCTAGTAACTTTTTTGCTGCGGGGCACGTAGCAATTAGTAAATGGACTCCATGCTGTTGTAGACGGCGGAGGGCGCCGCGCGCCCGCTGAGGAACGAATGCGGTCATTCAAGAATCAGGTCACACCTCGTTGAACATCAAGCGCATAAGTCTAGGCTTTCGCTCTCCCAAAGTTCGGGTCTGTATGTACAGAGAATGGAAGTCCGCTAGGTGTTTCACGCTATTCATAGCTTAGAACCCCTGCAAGTGAATCGGCATTAACATCGAAGAGGCGTTCTAGCTAGAGCTCAACCGTAAGGGATCGTGTAAACGGTCCTGAGAAAGCTTCCAAAGGCCTGCGAGTCAGTTAGACTATTATGTTATAGGTTAACTGATGAGGGGCACACACCACACTGGGGCACACACCAAAAAGATATATGGCAATCATCAATAGCGGCATTCCTTCCCAGACATCGCCGCTTTTTCTGTGTAGCACAAGATACTGTGTGTAGCGTAAAATAGCGACTACAATTCGAGGAGTGCTACTGTGTTCTGGGCTAGGACAGACTCACTGTCGAGTTTGGTGGAGCGCTCGCCCTAGCGCGCTGCGAGATATCAACCCATTGTTCATGAATGGCGTGTTGCAAAGCTGAGTTGCAATGTCGTTGGCTTTAACTTCTGCGGATGGCTTAAGACATGGCACAGATAGTAAGCCATCTTTAGGCGCCATCCGCTTGATTTTTTTGCTTCGGTTTCGGTTTCGGGGAGGTGTCAGTGTCGCCTGCCATGGCAAATTCACACCTGTATAGTCCTGTGACTATTGTGATGTACACTGGCAGCACACTGGCACATGATGAGCAAGCGGTGCGTCACCCGGTGACTTACACCACTTGTCTCATCTTCTCCCACACTCCTCGGAAAAGAAGCGGTTTTATTATATCGTAGTCTATTGTATTGCTTCTTATATCGTATCACAGCCAGCGACCTGACGACTCTACTTCCAGCTCAAAGCACTCAAAACACGATAGGCAAAGCCAAATACTTCACGTGGCATTCAGGCACATGCTTCCAGGCTGGAAGCATGCTCCGCACCAAAACCGCTTTGGTGTGGTTCATGTAGAACAATCGTTATAACTTCACACCAGTTGGAAGTAAATGCCTGTACGGCAGTTCAACTGGCGCAGTTGGCAACTGCCAGTTGCTATCTTCACTACTAGCCTAGCCCAAAATTATTTTGGGTCAGTCTTGGGCAAAATTCGGCTTCCCAGAACTGATGTAAGCATGGCTGCCATGTTTGTTGGTTGGCACAGTCTCTCTCGGATTTGATCAATAATGGGGCATAGCTTCCGGAAGAAGCGCGCGCTGACCGATAATGCTTCTCGCTTCGACACTCGCAGGGCTACGATATCGGAAGAATGAAGGAGAGGCATGTACAATGTACATGACACTTATATTTCATAGGCCCAATAATTCAGGGTATATATGAGTCCTATAATAGGGCGACACCAGTAGCCGCATATCCATTCGAGAGCGGTAGCCGTGGCTTCTCGCCGACAGTTTCTTACCTGAAGACCACGGTATCACCTGCCGTTCTTATTTCACCGCCAAATGGGTTGAGTCGGCTCGCTCGATTCGGGTATACCGCGCTTTGTTAAGCGACTGACGATTTCAGCGCTTCCTCATAAACCCTATCCTCGGGGTTCGACCGCAAACCTTCTTCCTGGAAGAATCTTCCAGTGGGAGACTTCCACGCGCTTCCTTTCAGGCCAATCCTTTACAACATGGAGTTACCGCTCTGTCGATCGGTGAGTATCAGGGTGTCTTCTACTCTCCCACCCTAGCACAGCGACTCTCGGAACGAAGCTCTTTCGCTTCAACAATACAATCCTGAGAATTGCTTTCTACGTAAGCACAACCAACTTATGTCCAACCGCTGATAGAGGGTGTCCTATGTAGGCCATGGTGTGCTGCATACCCAATGCAGTACAGGGCATTTTCGAGACTGTCTTACTTGTCCCTATAACTCCATTAGAACCACCTTAGTAAGGAGACCTGTCGGGCGTTAGTGGTTACACATGCGATGGGACAGGACTCCTGTCACAAGAGCGGTTTAGCTCTGGCCCACCGAATATAAACTCTTGGTCATGGTCAAGCCCTCGCTGAAAGCCTTTGCGGAGAGATAATTGACTCACGTATGTCATAGCTGTTATTCTGTAAGATGTGATGAAAACTAACGATAGTTTCCTTTGAGAACTTCTCAAATTCGATCACGTAAATATTCCTCTTCTGTGGTCGATGTCTCCCTGCACGCACGGTGCGGGTGAGCCCCCTCGGGGTCCATAACTTCGAGGGAGCAGAGGTCTCATGAGTCCTTCCCGACGTCTCAGAAAAGCAGGAGACCGGGCACCGTTGGAGATGCTGTGATGAATGCACTGATGGAGACGCCCTGCCGTGTAAGTAGTTGTCGGCATTCCCCGTTGTTGTGTTGAAAGAAGGGTAGAACGGTTCTTCATGGACAAGGACGCTTATGGTTTTAAGGTATAGGTCTGCGCTGCACACCTGGGTTTGCACGTGCGTTCAAGGGATTGCTTACCAATTCCACCGATCGTTGACGATACCAATTCCCGACCGGAATACCCCGTGGATGATACTATGATAGTTACTTTCAATCTCGGATGCTCTTGACGAGGTTCTTCGGTTCTTTATGTCGATGGCCTATTCTCGCGGCGATATGCTCACAGGTATTCGTCACAGCCGCTACAGTAGAGCAGGATCTCTTTCTTGATATCGCCGATCCCGAGTTGATGGAGAGTGTAGCCTTTCCATTCTATACAAGCCTTTAGCGTATTTGTTAGGTTGGTATAGACCATTGGCAGCCCCGAGTCTATAATGGGAGGCTCGTGGGGCCGACCATCCGAGTTTCCCCAGGCGACACACTGCGGATCACTATCATTAATAGGCTTTCGCCGCCTCAAGGTGCATGGAAGAACAATCATTTGGGCAGGGTACCTTTCTCGAATATTCACCGAGTTACTGGCTCGCCCTAGTTGAATGCAACTAACCTCCACGTTCACGGTCTTCACATATCACCACAAGAAGATGACGTGTTGGTATCCTGTCAACCTGGAGACAACCTCACATACGTCTATCATGTACCTCAGGACCACGTGCACGGTGTGGACGGCTGCCGCTCGATTATCTCGGACTATCGTTTTAGGCACGTATATGTACCATGCGCATCTCCACGGGGCCGCAGTTATCCAAGTTGGCCAAGGCCTCGCTGGTGCCCTTATTATCGGCCCTAAGTAGACAGGTTTGGATTAGCTAGTGTCCGCGCGTCCCTCGCCTCAGGAATGGTGAGCTCGAGTTCCCTTTCGAGAAGGACCTAGTTTTGGGTCATGTATGCTTTCACTGTTACAAACTGAAGTCAGGTGAACTCCTCAACTCCTCAGTGTGGACCGTGTTGACAGGTGTGGACTGGCTCTTCCATAGTCACGAGGCCGGCGATGTCAATGGCCCGCCGAGCTATATGAAACCAGAGGAGCTCGCTGTGAAGGAATCTGAAGAGCGGGTGTTTTCTAAGTACCTCGTGAATGGCCTCGTCGGTACGAACTGACAGCGGAGAAGGGTTTTATTTCGATCTCAGCTCCCACGATTAACGTTCCTCTGAAGGAATGGGGTGTACTTCGCTTCATTCATCCACCAGTTGCCGCCCATGTTAACATCATAATTGTACCGGAGGGAGCCTGCGAAATGAGCGTGAGTTGCCACGTCCTACTCAACACAGTCTACCGCTCTAATGTGGATGACGGTCTTTTTGTCAGGTCATCGCTGCTGATGGTATACCTTCAACAGACGGGCCAAGAAAGGTCAATTCCTTCATTCTCATTCCCGGTTCACGTCGCGATGTCGCCGTCCGGTGCAATAGCTCAGATCAGCACGCGCAGTTCATTGGTGTCAGCCACAAGAGTCCCGACAACTACTGGTACACTGGAGACATCTTAAGCGTCATCCCTAGCTCATCAGAGAGTGGATCAGCGACACTTCCACGCTACGAGCCACCAACTGCCAAATATTTGGCGGACACAAGAAATCTCTCGCCAACAGCGCCACAGTTCCATCTCAAATTCGGCCCCTATTATCCGACTTTCCCATCGCACACCTTTCTAGGTTGGCTTTTTGCCGTCCTTGCTATCCTACTCGTGGTTCCCTTGTGGAAATGGTTCGTGGTACACTGTTCAAGGGGTTACGGCTACATACGGCTGCAGGCGGAACAAAGCCGTTTCGGTGCCGAGAAGAACTCGACAGTTATGATCTTACTTGCCGCTGTAGTCCTATGTGTACTATTCTCAGCTTCGAATTTCCGCGCTGCTCAGTTAGAGGTAGGAGAGCTCGCCGTGAACGGCAAGTCTTTCACTTCTGCTACTGATTATCTAACACAAATGCATCTCGGGGATTTAAACGAATGGATTTATGAGAAGGGGGATTGGAAGCACCCCGTACATATGCATACGTATCCAGTCCAGATAGTCAGATTCGGTGATGAAGCAAGTAAAGATGAAGGAGAGGAGGCTGGCTTCTATCTCGGGCATTGGTGAGGCGGGTTTGGTTCAATGTCCCGCAAATTGGTCATGAAATTAGGTACGATACAATTGGAGGATTCAAGTTCAGCGAGGAAGGCGTAACAGTGAGGTTCTGGTCAGTCGACTTCAGTGGAGGGATACTAGTCCACTGTCATATCCTTTATCACGAAGACCATGGTATGTTAGCGCTTGCTGAAACCGTGAAATGACACTAGCCATGGAGTAAAGTTCCGCGGCCGGGAATTGAACCCGGGTCTCCTGCGTGACAGGCAGGAATACTAACCTCTATACTACCGCGGACCTGTTATTTTACTATGATTTTTTATGTTCCTCGATCGATCGGGTTTTCCACATTTCAACGTGTGGTGTTTGGCCGCAGTACCTGATCGTCATCAAGACCTCGCAGACTTCGTACTTTGATCCTTTTATTGAAGTCTCGCATGCTCGACATTCTAACCTCTCGATATCCCCCAAGTAGCGGCGATTAACGGATAGTTAGGGTATTTGGTCGTAGGGCGCGAGACGCCGCTGCCTAGCACAAAGGTATGTGCCGCCAAAGGCTAACATTGCCTTATAAGTCCATGGCTTATGATGATAGCGAATTACAGAAATTAGAAAACAGTATTTCTCAAAGCAGGCGGCCTCATTTTTCGGCCTACTGCTGTTGCACACAAATTTTGTCCCTCATTGTGGCGACCGCTAGTGGCACTTCAGCTCGAGAACAAGTTTCCAGAACGAAGCGTGCAACAGATGAGACGTACAAGTGTGGCACGAGACTCTCGCGACGAGAGTGTGCGTGATAAATTTTGCTGATATTTCCTCAGAATCGTATTATATTCCTAACTTGTCTTAAATATGCCTACCGTCCTTTTGGCCACATTCAAACCCTTCAACGAAGTCGCTGTTGATGGCATCGAGAATATATGCAAGGAAAACGGTATGACCTTCGAGAAGATTGAAGGTTACAAAACTCAAGAAGAGCTTTACAAGGCTGCTGAGAATGTCGATGCTTGCATTGTCAGAAGTGACAAGCTCGATGAGGAGTTCTTCGACCGTGCTAAGAATCTCAAGGTAGTT
>JAAPAO010000377.1:0-34586 GCA_013115145.1 Perkinsus chesapeaki | reverse complement strand
TTCTATCACTGGGAGCTGAACCAGACATGGTCAAGCGTATCCTTCTTGCTGATGCCGATCGATTCCAAGTCCCTGGTATGCCTCTTAGGCCTGGCGGAGGTGCTTTAAATATTCTGTCGTCCGTCAAAAGAGTAATTCAAATGTATAATCTTCAACCCATTAATGGTCAGAGGAACCTCCGTCATAGCTCGTAGCTTTCATGCTCAACACTTTTTAAATGTTAATCGGGTTCAAAAGCCTTATTGAATCTTGTCGCATTATACTGACGGCTTTTTATATGGTGGGTTTTCATCCCCACTTGTCTAAACGCTATCGCCAAAATGCTGGTGTTCTCTTTAAGAGCTGCTCTTATATTATTAATTCTTTGCATCTGGAATTCTATCTGATGCCATCGTCAACTTCTCCGATTTTTACAAGTTTTTACTGGCATACCACGGTATATCTGGAGGACATTTCAGAAATCCTTAACGCGTTGTGTTCTCCCGCGGTGATTATTAGAGTGATGCCATTGAATTGCAACAGTTCAACTGTTAAAGTTAGAATCGAATTCAATCTTCTAATGAAAGCCTTGTGAATCTGCTGATTGGGATTCCATAAGCCAACCCTTACCATTCTGCGATTCAACACATCCTTCGACTGAAAGTAGTGCTTGCATAATAATGTCAACCAGCGGCCACCCATGATAAATCATTTCATACCTCATTCTAGGGAGACTGGAAACGTGCAATTGTCACTACTATTGCGTTGGATTGCAGCCCATTGAGCTGAGATCAACGTTACTTGGACGGGAGCAGTCAGTCAAGTTCGCTTTCAAGTCTCACATTTCAAACAACGCTTTATTGATATGAAGCTGGTCCTTATTGACGGCTTCCATTCTGAGGTGTGTGAGGCTGGCCCGACATTTGTACGATACGACGTATCTCGTCATGCTGCGTATCCTTAGGGTTTGTAAAACTTCCGATTGGAACTGTAAACAGAAGACTGCGATAAGGAATAAAGAACTAGACCACGGCCCGTTGATGGTTTCCTTAGACTATATCCATCACACTTCACATTGATGAGAGTATGATGGGGTATTCATTCCAATAATTACAAAGTTTTGTGAAACGATATAGCCATACAATAACCGTTTCGGCTAGTTTCTCGGGGTCAATTTCAGATTAAGGGCTCCTCAAACTCCCGAGAGTTCATTGACAGCTAAAGTCTAGTTTATTTAGCAGCCAATAAAGTCCAACACATCACATTGATATTATATTTTGGAGCCTAGTAGGAATAGGGATCTTCCAATTGCCGGCTTAGGATTATCAAATCGATAAGGAAAGGCTGAACAACATTCAGCATTCAGAACATCTCGTGTGTAGCTCGAACAATTAAATCACATCGTTCACACTATGCAACACATCCTTTCCGACTAGCTAGGCCGATTTAATATCAATGAGTATCCTAGATGCGCATGTACCACTTGTTAACCATCCATAATAATAATTATACTCGTATAAGTCAAACTTGGTAAGTCTCATACCAAATCACAGGATCGTGCGAAATCGGGGAGATGGGTCTCAACTCTCACAGCAGAGATTTCATTCGAGAGGACCATCAGACGGTCTGATTCAGACTCTTTAGATTCGTCATTCGAAAGCTCGGCCATTCAATACAGGTATCTTTTCAAGATTCTGGTGCGCCGATGGACTACGACGGATGACTCTAGAACTCAACACACATCGGACCACAACAGACTCTGCCACATATGGCATGATGGAGTGTCATGCATCACTGTTGAAGACCAAACATGGCCAAAACGGCTTTCCGGTCCTCCTCGCTGGAACAACCAAACGCGTCTCGAACCTGCGTGGCATTCCACATCATTTTGCTTTCTCGAGAAAACCCTACCAACTCCTCGAAGTCGCCCTTCTGAATAATACCGTCACTTGAACATCTATTTTGAATGACAGTCTTCAGTGTGCCATTCACAGATATCTCCGTTAACTTGAACCCTTAAAATTAGCGCACTCAGCTAAATATTTTCTTATTGAAGTTACCGTCAATTGCTTCGGCTTCGTCAGAGACGATGCCTTTCCGACGGAGCATGTCATTGAACGATTGTAGATAGCTGCAAGGTAGCCGAAGGCGCAGACGATCGAGTAGCTACAGTAGAAAAACCAGTCCATGCAGACAGTAAATGCACGGTTCAAGCTCGGATATTCATTATTGAGGTTTTCTCAAGCTTTCTGCAAATTCAGATGGTGATGAGTGTTACTGAAGCTCCCAAGTTCGGAGTCCCAACTCCTCGAAACCCGATCATTTTGATAACGTGTTTGAAGGTCCGATTGCTCACATCATCAATGGAGAGTGAATCCGGCTTAATTCGACAGAGCAGATGCAGAAAGTCGTCGACGCCGTCGATCTGCATCACGGTCGGTGGGAAGCATGACAAGACCTACCAAACTCCGAAGGTTACAGTGAGCTACATTGGATACCTCACCTCCTCGACGGTGACCAGTTTCCGACCTTGCCTTTGAGCTTTAGATTCAAGTCTTTCTCGCAAGGCAACTAGGGCGGTGATTCCGTCTTGGGAGACTAAAGCGTTCCTGAGTTCTTGTTTCACGTCAATCAGCGATGGCGCTGCGATGGTGCCTGCTCGAACGCAGCCGGAACAGTAGATAACAGACACTATAGGAAGGCGAGGTCCCCCTCATTGGAAATAGAATGGAAAGTGGTTCAATCATTGTGATGTCCGACCATCAGTATTCTGGTCTTTGATCCAAGTGTTATTCGAGAGACGATTGCGCTAATGCTTCACATGGAAATGTGCTGATCACATTGTTGACGGTGGTGAGATAACGTTTGCAACAGCGTGACAATTACCCTCACTGAGCTTCCGAGCTTCAAGCAAGGCATGCAGCGCTGCGGATGAAGATCCACAAGCATCCTTAGCAGCGACCTGAAAGTCAAGTGTGGTCATCAAGACGGGGAAGCGAACCTCATCTCGCCAGACTTGACCCAGTCGTAGCTCTTCATGATTAGGACGAGTGAACCTTTATACAGCTAGAGGTGTCAGAATCCCTCGGGGATTGCAGAACTTACTTATCTGATTTCCCAAAAGATAATATGTTGCTAATACAGGATCTCCCTGAAACACAATTGGGAATTCCACCGCCAAAATCTGACCAACCTTCTTCATCTTCAGTAGCACATTTTAGGGAGTGTCTGAATCGTCGATTGGATGGAATTTGCGATGTGGCTAAAATTACATGGTTAAAGAGGACATTCCCGAATAGTGCTCATCAGACATCCAGTCGAACCCTGACCTTCTGGCCGTCTCTGCACTATCGATTATTTTCCGAGGTAACCTGTAGGATTGAAATTGCGGCTGCTAGTAACAGTCAGTGCTGTATCGACACACATGATCGATTCTTTGACGAAAAAGGATGAGCAGAATTTTTTTTCGAGTATTCACCAAATTCCGATGAGGTTTCGCACTATTGTTTTTATTTTTCATTGAAATGTTAATTTCATATTTGGAGAAAATTTTGGGAGATAAGGAAGGCCAACTATGACGTAAAGAGCGGGAGGAGATTCCGAAAAGATGCATCAACTGTTGAATCAACAGTGTTGATACCAAACTTCTTCCAACTTCATAGTATGTCCGTGTGAATTATGAAACATACCCTATGGTGTTTTAACCGCGATGTGCTGAACCGAGTTACACCGGAAATCATTCCATCACAGTATGCATTGTCGTTGATGCGTACTCGCCCGTTGTTGGCTGGCTCCCCTCATAATTAGCTCGCATTTCCGTGTCAAAGTAGCGGAGCTGTCGTGTACCGTCCTCTTGCAAGTCTGCTGATTGGACCTACCTCGGGAAGTGTTTGATGCTACCTTAACAGAATGGAATGCTTTTATCAATGCTTTTAGCTTGCGGAGAGACTCCAATCAACCTCATTCTTTTGTCTTCCACACGGTTTACTTTAAGTACTACTTAATAAGTAGACTACTTGCCATGGTTCAGAATTCAGTCGTCGAAAAGTCGTAGATTAATAATCAATCGTCGAGGGCCATCAACAATGATTAGAGTCATAGTCGCGTAATTTTAGGCCTTCGATTATAATGATATTCACATGGATTGACTGTGGTGTTTTCCAACTGTAATTTTCTCTTGCTGGAGAAGTAGGCAAGTAAGCATTTCCATACATGCGATAGTGCCGAACAGTACAAGTTGAGATTTGACTCACATGATTCTCGGCGACTATTCTCATACCGATTTCTTCTGCATCTTTCCTTGGTCTATTTCCGAGGCAGTCTGCCGCGAGATCGCGGCCTGCAAGCATTAATTTAGCCCAATGGCATTTCTCGTTCTAACCTGTAATCGGGCATTTGTGAATGCCTATGTCGGATCCACTAGTATCGAATCTGCTCTTCTCGAGTCTCTTTCCGTAGATACGTTCGAAAGTGTTATCCTGCGTGGTGCTTGCAACAGGGATGCCAGTTGATGTCTTATTTTTTTCACTGGTTTCGGAAACACTTTAGGTCCGTCCCCGTGGAAAAGTCCGCGGCGTTTTAAGTGTCTCTGAGGCACGGTTCTGCCCTCTCCGGTGGCCGCCCTTATTTGTGTTTCCTCATACCTATTTTGGGATGTATCTTTTAAGCATTTTTCTTTTTTTAACTTGCCAGTTGCCGATAAGCGTTCCCGGATGATCAGTTTCGTCTCTTGGAAATTTGTTATATGCATCATCGGTGAATTGGCTGATCGACATTGAACTTCGGTAAAGCCTAGAAATAGTCCTTCAGTTCATCTTTTCCTTATCCAGAAGCCACGAATTTAATAGTATTCCTAGTGAATTAAGAAAATTCCTATTGAACAGTAGGGTACCAGTAACTGCCGAGAGCCATAGTTGCCAGTATAGGAGATGTCATATTAAATATGATGTTATGGGCGAGTGTGCAGCTACCAGCCGATACTAAAGCTCAGAAAGCAATGACGCAATTTCATTACAGTTTGGAGGGTTTCAATCACGGCGCAAGGGTACTGCTCAAATGACCGACGAACGTCGATGAAGGCATACCTACTCCACGAAGAAGTTCTGAAGCACGCTTGAACCCTAGATTCCTAAATTGTCACTCATATATGGCTCGAAGTTCCCACCTTAAGCATGCTTTTACCCAACCAGAGCTTAGGGTCTAATATATCAAAGATGAGTATTTAAATGGGAAGTGCGTAGGGGCTGGTTCGGGACCTTGGGCCTATTTCACAAGAAAGCATCCTTAGATTTGGACTTCTTAAAGTGTAGTATCCTAGCTTTAAGGCGTTCTCACCTAACTATTTCATGAGATGACCTAAGCTTAGGGCCCTATATTTGAAAATATAACGAAGCCTATTTAGAATATGGGCAAAGAGTGAAAAACTAAATGAAAGTAAAAAACCGAAGGAAGAGCCAAAAACTAAGGAAAAGTACAAAAAACTAAGGAAAAGTACCAAAAACTAAGGAAAAGTACCAAAAACTAAGGAAAAGTACAAAAAACTAAGGAAAAGTACCAAAAACTAAGGAAAAGTACCAAAAACTAAGGGAAAGTACCAAAAACTAAGGAAAAGTACAAAAAACTAAGGAAAAGTACCATAAACTAAGGGAAAGTACCAAAAACTAAAGAAAGGTACCAAAAACTAAGGAAAAGTACCAAAAACTAAGGAAAAGTACAAAAAACTAAGGAAAAGTACCAAAAAATAAGTAACAAAAGGTTACAATCCCAACCCTCGCGCGGGAAGAAATAATCCTATCGATTGGTGCAGGGGCCTATTTCCCAGGCGTCTTTAGGATGCTGATGTTTGAATTGATGTGCGCTGTGCGGATCTTGCGCCGCTCCGCGTCGGCAACCGCGCAATGTGCACAAGAAGGCGTGCGAGGGGTATTGGGTAGAAGCCTTGCTACAGGATAGTTTCAATTAAGATTAATCTCCGACCATACTCGGGATCGGCAAACATATGACCCCATGAAATGGCGCCGAATCTCTTTGAAGTCCTAAATTGCTCCTGGAATTCTATAGAGTTGATTTATCTGTTTGCTTCATGGAGCCCTATAGTGTTCCCTTGCAACCAGCTAACACTCAACAGCAATCCGGGTATCCGCCCAACTCTATATTGGTCTACGGCCTCAATGTCGGTGGACCTGAGATAGCCGGACTTGTTAGGAAGGTGCAACTTGACCTATTTTGTATCTTTTTCGTCGACTTGTTTCTCAGGTTATAAGCCTGAGTATTGCTACTGCAGTGGTGGTGGTTATTACAACTATACTTGGGGTAAGCTCGGATGATCGCTCTCGTTGAACTATCATCCCTGCCTTTCGAAGCTAGAACGATTATGTTGTTTTATTTTGTCTTGAGCGTAATACTATCATTTACATCATTTATCGGTATTGATATAGTTACCAGGCATTCGCCAAGTTGATTAATTCACGCCGTGTTTGCCGTTTACTATTTGCTTTATTATCCCTCCCTTAACCTTTAAGTTGCGCTTGTCTCTTCGCTATCCCTTAAGATTCCACTTCATCAGTGAATCTTTTCTTCAAGCGTGCACTGATCACTTTCTGGTGGGAATAACGTTTGGGCGCCTTTTCGTGGTGGCTCGGCAATGAGCTCATTACTCCTCTATTTCTAGCGCTTTCGATCGCTCTATAATCCATCTCCAAACTCACCATAAGTTAATATATTACATACTATATTAAATAGCCCAATATCTTGGTGGTGTTCATAGCAGAACCGGGCGCCTTATTATTAATTATACCGTATTTCCCACAACTTTTGATAATATAATGCCTGTTTCAGGATATAATCTTCCATTATGTCTCCTCTGGTACCTTCTTTTCTGTTGTTGTTGGCCTGCTTGTGCCAGCTTGTGGATATTATGGAGCTAAAAACAAGTAGGTTTGTCACCAAAATCATATTTTCACCAAAGATTCCAAATACTACTTTTTTACTATTAATTAAGCTTCAATTTAACTCCCCTTTCAGCGATCGTACCCTAATAGGCATGTTTTGTGCCTGTGGACTCTGCGGTGCTATATGGGCGGTAAGCAGCTGGCGGGCAGTTCTAGCGTGGTGGTGTCGTTTTGTAATGGTATAGTGGAAATAAGCCTTCGGAGAGGCGCTGGAGGACTCGTACAGTTTAAAGGTTGAGGCTGCGCTGATCTACTCTTTCTGGGAGGGGAGTTATCTAACCCTGGAGAAATGGGTTCGGAAAGTTGATAGCAATATATATGATGACGGAAGGGCAGCATGAAGTTGGTCCCTTTAACGATCGTTGTATTCCATTGTTGTTTTATAGAGTGTAATTTTTAACCTTAGTTTCGATGAAGTAATAGTGTTATCCAATAATATATGCTTGCTTTAATAATACTTTACAGATAATACTTCTGTCAGGTATTCCAGATCGTATCTGGTATAGGGCTTGTCGGCTTCCTTAAAGTTGTACTGGAGTACTGCGGCCCCCATGGTGAGACGAAAAAAGGTACTAATCCACCGTTCTCTGGAAACATGGTATTTTTATAAATGGTTCGATGTATAATATTATCTTCTTCATAGTAACATTTATTCCTCAATTTCACCATAGCAATTTCGCATTTCTTATCGGTATGATACTAGTCCTAATGTGCTCGGATTGTGAGAGCGTCCTGAACCCGGCTTAGCGTTTTCCTTACATTGGCGACACTGGTTGGAAGGCGAGAGTATGCGGAGTAATATTATTGATAACTACATCGACTGGAATATTAATAGATATCCCCATGCCCCTGGACTCGGCAATGGTCGGCGAAGAACGAAAAGAAAATCTGGCGTGGTATTCTTTGTCTGATTGATAGAAATTATCAGTCATTCAGGAGTTGCCAGATCTTGTCGGAATGTATAATGTATTGATATGAGTGCATGTGAGCAGCGTATAGGACCACTTATTTATGTATATTATAAGTTATATTTTATTGTCGAGGATGGACACTTGCGAAAATTCTTACTAATCTTCGGAGCTTCGCGAGCTGTCCTGTGTGGCCGCTGCAGCTGTCGTCACCTCGTAGATTTTCATTGTGGTGATTCTATTCAGAGGGTGGGCCGTTCCAATGTGAGGATGTCACCAAAGACTGGGATGAAGCTCAATATGATGACGCTAAGCATCTTGTCGATATTGCTGGCTGGTTCATTACTGGGGTTATATGTAAGTCATCCGATATAGGACTGCTTACTTGGCCATGGTCCAAAATCGATTCACTGTGTCATGATGACAGTAGGGCGGCAAAATCGGTCTGATAGGGGTCTCCCTTTCATTGCATATCAAGTATCATATAAGTACGATGACGCTGAAAAAATGTAATTAAATGAAAAATAATATATAAATGTAATGAAATGAAAATCGTCCTTCCGCAGCCTTCATTTAGGCCACCGGCTGCGTGCAACTTATTTTATTTTTCAGGCCTTGCTCTACCAGCATTTGCCCTCAAGTGCGCATCGTTCATTTACGGATTTAAGCTGTAAGCTGCGAGGGGTGTCATGAAAAGAACCTTTACTGTTCCGGTTGGTGTGCTCCGATCGTCGCTGAGGGATACATGATTGGTTGCTACGAAACGTATTGTGATGGTTAAACTCTATGGTTCGTCCGAACTGTATCGATTTGTCTGGATGTTTTCTGAGCCTCCGATGGCTCTAGATTGGAGACTGTCTACCGAACTTGAAAGAATTCCGTATCGAATACTACTCTTCTCCAATGTACAATTACATTTGCACTTGCCTACTCTGTACAACTGTATTTGTACTGCTCCTAATTTCAGCTAAAAACTCGCACAGAACAGTTTCGACCTCTGGAGATTTCGCGTACTGTAGTCTTAATCATTTTTTCGTTCCTGTCAGATTCAATCGCATGCAAAATGGAGCTGTGATTGTGGTGCCTCCAAGCAGTCATAATCAAACCTTCCCGGTAGCTGTAATAATCGTAGCTCTGGGAGGCGTGTATGTACTAGGATCATGAAACTGGATCATGGATTTTATTATATTAAACATTTTTTCATGAATGAAGACGATATTCGTGAACACTACAGGATTGCTGTGGAACTCGGCTGAAGGAAATATCGACTTCTTAAAGTTGAGCCCTGCAGCTTTCTCAGCGCCGCTTCATAGTGCCTGAAATAGCCCCGCAATTTCCTTCCATATGTGAGCATGCGTGGATTTCAGCGGTAGGGAAGGACACGTGAAAATCGCATGTAGGGGTAACGGAAATTCATCTGCAAACGGATAACGTTGGACTTGCTCATCTGGTGGCAGTGGCCTGTGTGCTTGAGGATTCGCTGGATTCTCGTTAGGTTCAACAGCAGAATCATTAGCAATCAACCCGAGCCCGACTTTTTGATGCGTAGTTGGTAGAGCGAATGGGTCTTAATAATAGACAGCAAATCGGCCCTGTGTAGGTCTTATAATTCTCATCTGATTTAATGTGTTGATTTGAGTGGTTAATAGTATATGGGATTGTGTAGGGGCAGTCCACAATAACGGCTGCATGGATCGTTAATCGATTCAGTGAGAAGATGTGCTTCGCTCGCTCTGCAACTTAACTGTGTAACACATTCGACTGTATTTGGTCAACATTTATTTGACACATCGCAACAAGCACGTTTCAATTTCATCAATACGATGGTTGTGAGTGTAAAGCTTTAGAGGATGACCAGCATGACAAAATATATTTTGGATACCCTTGTTATCGATTGCGGATTATTATGGTGTAACCGTTGTTGGGCATAAGTGACCCCGAAGAGCTGGGAAAGCGCTTTTTTGGGGAATGAGAGAAGCGTAATTTTTGACATCCGAACTTCTGACGTTGCAGTGGATCAGATAGGTGCTGCTGACATTGTGTATGCGTGCCAGCGTGTGCGTGCTATCGTAAGGCACGCGCGTGCGAGTCGCCGTTGGTTTTTATTGTACTAGCTCGGTTGTATACTAGTGCAGTTGAGAAGTACTCCTTGTCAAGTGGTTCTTACCTGCATACTTGTCTTCTGCGTTGGTAAATCCACAATACGTTAGAGTCTCTTATCTGGGAATTGGAACCATTTCTTCACTTGACTTCGCATGGCTGGATACTAGCCGTTTGAGAAATCTGCAATCACGCAGAAATCGATCTGGCAGCGCAAAGATTCCAGGAAAGCTTGTACAGAAGAAGTCATGGGAATTTGAGGAGTTGCCGCCGTTTAATGGCCATCGCATCGAGCTCGTCACAGTCGCGATCAGCAACAACTCCAAAGCACCTTCCAGGTGGATGCTTTATTAATGCAGTCGAAGCAGTTAGGCGCAAGGAGGACACTGGTAGTATATGGTGAAGGAGGATTTGAGATGGGACTACCATGGCTCTAGTCTGCGGGTGGTATTGTTTTTACAGTAATAGTTAATGATTAATGTAGACGTGATAATGATGAGCTTGACCTTGTGGGTAGCTTTTCCTTTATTCGTAGGGATTCACAAGAACAGTGTTAATATGTCAAGCGTTAGCTTTGCGTATTTTCCGGCATTTCTTTCCAGCGATATCAATCTCAGTTCCGTCCACGCCAGGCGTACAGCCTAAAGCAAGAGTGCGGAGATCGCTGAGCTGCGGAGACCTATTTCGGGACATGTTTTGTCTCCGGCGAGAGTTCAAGACGCCCGTCAGAGGGGAGCCTGGTCAGCTGGGGTGGGAGGACGCCTGAAGATTGTCTGTCTGCTCGTGGGCAAAATGTGGGTGTCTGTATAGTATGTTGGAGAGTTGATTTATGAGGTGAAAATACTTCAGAAAATGGTTGGAGGGGATACGTTGTTGAAAATGGGTAAATGAGTTGCTGGCTCTTGATTAGCGTTATCGCTTCAAGGAGACTTTATTTGCAAGATTCAAGATGAAGTGGATAGATCATTTCAGTATTCGAAGTGGTACACTAGCGAGTGCCGGCATGCAGATTAATGCAACCACGAGGTCATAGAGGAGTGTGAGATCTGCGTAGATGGAAGGTGTTTGATGTGTTTTCTGGTCTACGGAAACTCTACCAGTGTATCTCCGCAGTAACTCGAGAACCACATCTCTTCTGATACGATCGGTATAGATCAGGGATGACCTCAGTCCTTGGTTAGATGCACGATTGATGAGACTGTGGCGAGATATGAGAGCTGAGCTTGGGAAGTGGGAGGATATAAATGAGAGGGAATGCCGGGAGTATTGTCGATATGAAGATATTGTAATAGAGAGGGAGGAAGGATTGGGAGAAAGTTTCCTTCCGCGTGAAACGAGTCGTATCGGAGGCTCCGACTCGGAATGGTTGGACTCGCACACCGTATTGAAGATATTCATTGGGAGCTTGGGCTGTTACTATGGGGTAGCGCATCACCTAGACGCTAGCGAGGGCTTTCGATTGATATATGTTACATGACGAGACTCGCTGTGAACAGCTTCTTCAGTTTACGTTTGTGTGGGGGGGCATGACTGGGGCTCCAACTGGATAAAGCCAGAAAGTAGGGAATCCCTACTAGGGAAGGCTAGATAAAAATGCCAACTGGATTCCACCGAGGCGTCTGGAGTGCCTCGTGTCTATCGGACACTGTGAGAGCTCACGGAATCACTGCCCTTCACGATCGATGTGTATCCTTTGTATCGAACCGTCAGATGGCCGCTGCTAGGACGAATGGAAATTTCCCTCAGGTTAATACTCCCATGAGTATTTTTTGTGTACAACTTTTGTTACGTTAGATTGCTTTTTCAGGTTATGGAAGATCACTGGAGTCCCAATCGATGGTTTGCCTCTCGCGAGCTCGAAGAATTGTCTGACAGTGCGAAGGAGACGGTATTGAACAGCATCATTTCTCGCATTAGATCTCTGCAAAGTGACTGGGGAGGCGCCGCGGAGTGGCTTATGTTGAGGTCAGGTGCAAGCACTTCGGTTGGTGTTGGGGAGCCGGTTGTTAATGTTGATCTGGGCGGGAAGAGATATGTTAAATTAAAGTATAATGGATCGTGCACTGAAGAGGAGCTTGAAGAGTATCTACAGGAAAGGTTAAATGTAATAGTGAAGAATAATCGAATGGAGGAAAAGGTGGGGAAAAACTTGCACGAATTTGATCAAGGAAATTATTACCTAACGAACGGTACACCGTTTGAAGGGTTTCTAGTCACGGTATCCTTCTGGAAAGCAGGCATCCTCAGAGGCTTTGAGAAGAATCAGAGGCTCTTAACTCTCGTAACGGGTATGAGAGGCTCGTTTGTGGCGGAAAAACGACAGTGAGCGTCGTCATGTGGAGCGGTGAAAGGCCAAAATAGGGTCGTTTGCCGTGCGAGACGGCAAATGTCTCGGCGAGGAAATGGTTCTTTGGAAATTTCAGAAGTTCCAGATGAGATGTACCTCAGCGTTGGTTTATGGGGCGTCTGTTGGGTCACTCGGGAATGTAACAAGTTTCGAGATGTCTCGCGAATGGATTATATTTGCAGATAGTAGTTGATTGCATCAAAGAAGTAAGGTATGAATTTAATATCAAATCTAGTAGATATATTATATATCTTTGCTCGTTCAACATATAGTACGAATATTAGATATTAAATATCCAATTGGATATAAACTAGACATCAATTTAATAATGACTCTAGTTACAATATCTAATTATATCATCAAGTGGCGACTTATCGAACAAGTGTGTCCATTGTAGCCTCACCCTCGGCCGGGATGAGTTGGTTCCGATTGTGTCTGTAGGTATTGCAAATCTTGTCGGAGGATGACGTCCAAGCGATGAGTAGTCGACCGAGGCCTCAACCGCGGCGGCGATCGATTACAGTACAGAAGGCTAGCTGCGAGGAGCAAGCATCAGGTTACGAGCCTTGGTGGAGTTTTCGGAAACATTTTTGCAGAAACCGGAAGAGAGGATGAGCTGGTGCAGGCTGAGGAGGATAAGAGTTGTGAGTGAGGGGGGAATTGAATTGAGTGCTCTGGGATTCGTCGAAGGTTTTTGGTATTGGGATTAACTGACGGCAGATATCTCTCGGAGATTCCTCTTTCAGAGGTGCTGTTGTATTATTGGTTATGGTTCCAAAATGATACTTATATTCGTGTGGAAAACATTTGGGGAAATTTTCGTATCTGTGGGGGATTTTGCCAGCAGTAAATAACTGTTTTGCCGGGAGGATTGTCGAGATGAGGAGGGCCGATAGATATTCCGGCCTCGACCTTGTCGGTGACGATCGCATCAGGAAGGATAATGCCCCAAATACATGAGCTAAATTATAACTCAACTGTCAATGTTAATGTTCATATTTTGTTGTTCTTCACATAGTTGTTAATACAAATTCTATCAGTTGAACTATCCTCGCCACCCAGTGTGTCACCCTCACAGCAAGAAGAAGCTGGACAAGTTGTTGTGCCATTGTTGGAGCCGAAGGAGGCTGCTATCAACGCTGATAAAGGTGAGATTTGTTGCTTGCTTACGGAAGGAGTGATTCGATCAGTCGGGCTCGATGTGTCATCTGCGTCTGCATGGTGGGCGAGTGATGAAGGTCCATCTTCCTCATCAACCCGATTGACCGATTCGCCAGAGGACGGAGACCAGTTCTTTATTGGTATCGAATTATTCTTACTTTACCTTGTATGCGATTTTCTGCGAACTATCTCTCAGTGCGGGAAGCCCTCAATTATTCAAGATTTTTCGAGAGTTAAACCGGCGAAAATGGTTTTAATAATAATTTGGTTATAGCCTATAACTTTCAAGTCCAAATTCGTGCCCAGAACCAGCCATAGTTGAGAACTTCTCACACTGAACAGCTTCACCCTCTCTAGATTGCGCGTGTTGTCATTCGGTCAATCATATACCGATCTAACTCTCCCGGAAAGAATTGAAGTTCGCTATAGGATGACATCTGATGGTAGTTGTTAATATGAATAACAAATATAAGGATAATAAAAGGCTTCTTGTAGGGTTCTGTGGTCCATTTCGTTCTGACAACTTATTACTTTTCGTAATAGGTTGTCAGAGAGTCTGATTCATACATTGTGTTACACAATTTGTCCCACGAGTCACCACATTCTCAGGAACTCCTCACGATGGTAGAAGTGATATCTCATGGGTTGAGACATCCAGCGAGTCATCGATCTCTCCGGGAGCTATAAGGAAGCCCCGTCCGATCACCAATGTGTCGCGGCCTAGGGTAAACGCAGGCATTAATTTCGTGGCGCAGCGGTTTTTCAGACACCGTCGCCGGTTAATGCCCGAGGATGGCTATCGTCATGGCTTAAAAGGGGAAATGATCGTGAAGAACCGAAAAGAGTGAGTTGAACGAAATCCGTTTTCGATAAGATTTCCGATGAACTCCAACTTGGAGTCTCCAAGTACTTTCTGTTCTTTCGTTTCCGACCACTGAAAATCGACGAGGTTTCTGAGGGTAGGATTCCTCTACCAACTTGAGTTGGCGAGGCAGACCATTTTCGGGAAGACCGGCCTGGGAGTGCAAGATGCTTTCCAGGTAGCTTGCGAGATTGTATCCAAAGAATCAACCTTGCATGTGTCTGATTGTATAAGGTGTACTAGAACAACTTTACAAGAGCAGCATCAAGTTTATAAATCACAGCAGCAATACACATTATAAAGATATCATGTTTTTGGCATACATACGACATTACCGCTTCTTAAGCTCTCGCTTCTTCAGAGGCACCTTCGTGTCGTCCAAATTCTCGGCAGACCTCTTCAGTGGTCGATTGCCAACCTCTGAGGGCCCTGCCAGAGCATCCTGTAGATCAACCGCCCCGGCTGGGTTCTGGTCTTCCGGCGTATTCCCGATGCCTCCTTCTCGCCTTCTTCGGGAGTGGGTGGAAAGATCCAAAGGTTCTTCTTGCGGAACATAGAAGCTTTGCTGGGCTTGCATAGATATAAGATCTCTCGTCTCAGCGGGCGATGGAGCAGATTCTCCAGAGTCAGATCTGTCCCGAACCTCTGGTTTATCAAGTCGATTCCCAGCCTCAGTGGCAATCAACGGCGAATCAACATCGTTAAACTTCATTGGTATCACCAAATGAGGGTTTTGTCTGTCTCCAGCCTTCTTCCCTAAATATAAGAACCCTTCGGTAGTCCATCGACAATGCTGTTGGGGTCTAGAAGTAATCGAGTAGTGTCATAGGTGAGGTATGAGATACCATGGTACAATTCGGTGCTTAGTCGGCCGAACTTCGTATCATCCTTCCGATCTCCAACACGATAACACTCGTAGCCCTCGACCTCCTCGCTGTGACGGTTTTTGCAATAGCTAGGAAATAACCAATTCAACTTAAGGTCGGATATGACAGACTCTGGACCATCCTCTTTTATAAAGTGCAAATCACCGAATGCATCTTTATCACCAGGCCGTCTCCTTGTTTCCACCCACCCATCACCAGACCCATTATCACGTCTTTCACCCCCGTGGGTAGAGGGGAACCCTTCGAAGAGTCGTACTGGTATGTCGCCGGTGCAACCCTGTCCACTCTACTCCTCCCCAGTCCTTTATTAGAACCACAAAGGGAAGTGGGAAAGTTGACCAGCGTGAAGAGTAGGAATAACATTCTTTAGTTGAGCGAATAAACGAGAAGGCGATTGGGCAGAGGGGATGTCTCATTTTTGGGCGAAGCGAAGGAACAGGACGGGCGGGCGAAGTTGTGGCCCACGGCGGGTGCGAGTTTAGTGGGAATGAACGAGAGATGGATGGACTGAGGCGATGGAACGAACTATAACTTTGCATGTATCGGCTGCTCGGGTTGAGTCTTACGAGGTTCAGCTCATAAAGAGTGGTGTAACTCAAGACATCTAATATAAAATCCGACCTGATGGGTTTCGGGGAAGGTCCTGGTCAGATGTTCATCTTTGTCGCCAGGCCATGAGTGATGAATGGGAGGTTAGTAGTGGCACAAGTATTATCAGCGGAGCATCTCTACGGGGAAGAAGTCTTGCGAGAATTCGTGATGGCAGGTCGGCTCGTATCTCATCACTTACCGATACCACCAGTGTAGGTCATCTCCTGCATCTTCATCAATCCGTTCCTCCTCTCTCTCATCGGTGTCAAGTATTGGTAGCTCTGTTTCGAGTGTTAATAATAAAGCTAGGCGGAGCGAAGCACGTCAATCGAAGTAAATTTTTCGACAAGTCCCCATGTAAAGCCTAGTTGCCGTTCAGGTCAGCTTTGCGGCGTGAGAATCGCAGCCTACTGATCGCCCAAGCAACTGGGCAAGGTGCTGAGCGACATAAATTCCTGACAGCCCTCAGGGAGGAAGGAAAACTCGCGGCAGCCGTAGAGCGAAAAGAGGCGCTCATGGCCGATAAAGACGAGTAAGATCTCGCTGGTGGGAATCAATTGTGATGATATCGTTAGAACGTTTATGCGGTCGAATGACTCCCTTCCGTGGGGATGGTGAATGCTGGCTTGAACTGCTGTGATCTTAATTTGTTATTTCATCTGTTAATAACATTCTACCGGTCTTGGATTATTCCCCATTCCACACAATCTGCCGTCTAGTTGGGACTTTGTTTTTCATGCTCCCACCGAAGCCGTCTGGACAGCTCCGTCTTGGTATTCTTGGTGGTAGTGGAGTCCATCTTCCTCATGCGGAAGGCAGCGAGATGAGCGTTGAAACTCCGTATGGCGTCGTGGCCAATATTCTGCCTCTACATGTGGAAGGTGAGCTCCTTGCCTCCTCCCTTTGCATTTATTCCTGTTTACTCTCAGAGACCTGTTTTGTGATTGTACTCGGCAATGTGATCTTAATAGATTATGTGCCCATTGGTGTTACTTCTGTTAATTCCAGCGCATCTTTCCGATATCGTTTCGGGTCGGGGAGCAACTTTGGTATTTTTTCTGCCCCGACTGTCTCTAATAATCTCCTGTCGTTGGAAACAATTACAGTAAATGATTTACTTGTCCAATAGGCCCCTCGATGATAACGGTCTCATTGCAAGTCTCTATGGCCAATTTTCCAGGCTTCTGAGTACATTATTAAATGATGCATATTTTTCGGAACGTTGTTTACTCCAGGATGGTTAACAATTTACCTTGTAACCGCCCACTGGGATTATCACGGCTCTATACGAATTTTCACTACGTAAGCTCAATTATCGATCCTCCTCAAGTTGAATGGTATGATGAAGAGCTCGTACGGGACTAGCCTGTCCATCACGAGCCTTATTGGTCCACCGAGTTCTGTGGATCTCGTAGCTTCTTCCTCTTCAGATGATTACTGTGTATTTTTCGTTGCCCGTCACCACAGTAGTGGTGAAGGGTATTCTCCGCCGCATGAGGTGCCCTATCGTGCCATTATGTGGGCAATGGCTCACGAGCTCCTATGTGATAAGTAGGTCTCGATGGGCGGTTGAATTCCAAATTTCGTCCCTAGAGAAGATATACTGTCAATGCCGTAAGGTTCAGGAACGGTCCGAAATTCTCACAAAATTTCTTCAACCTTTAATCAGCGAGCGTATACGATGTCACATTGCATCTGCCTAACCGAACACTGTCGAATACGGCCATCACAGACCACTCTGGGGCGAGATGGCCAAGGTTCGGTAACCTGCTTAATGCATTTTGACGATCCTGTGAAGTGAAGCACGCGTGTTTAGCTCAATACGGCCCCCGTCCTCGAGAAACTATGGCGCAGTAGATCTACTTCTGCTTCACGATTTTCATGGTCGGTAAAAGCATATTGGAGTAATCTGTCAGAATTTCCGACTCGGAAAGTTCTACCACGGTCCGTAACTGAGCCATAGAGGAATTAGGCGGTCCAACACTTTGTATTTTGCTGTTTCCTATACTCCCAATTTTCGCCTTAGGATAATAGCATTGGCATCGGTTGGAAGTATCCGCCCGGATCTCTTCGCAGTTGGTGATATAACTATGCCAACCGATTTCATCGACTTTGCCTACCAACGTGGAACTATGACGTGAGCTAGTTGCAATATTAACGGTCACTCCAGGGGGCGTCCTTAGATTTTGGGGTAACTCCGATGTTGGCCCCTTTTCCGGCGATAAAGGACGTATCCATTATACACCATGTGAGCATGAAGATCAGATGTGGCGCAAGGTAACATCGTCACTGAGTGTCGGGCATTATTATTAGCTCTGTGCCAAGCAATCCAAGAATCCTACTGCGCGCATTTATTTAGTCGCTTAACGTTCAGCTGAGTTTTATGTGATGGAAGTAGCGCATTTGGTGTTCATCCTCGCCCGTAGGAATGCATTTTTATCAAATATTCTTCGCATTGATAGCATCTCCGGAGCCTCGAATCTGCATAACTTCAAGTTCGCACTTTTCCGTAGTCAGTATCGTTGAGTATATATTCGAGCATGCACGTCACGCGGTTCATTACTATTAAAGGGATTTTGATGGAATGATGCGAACTCCTCATCAAAACTGATCGTGGCATTGCGGTGTTCCAAGTATGCAAAGAACGTCACCGGGTTCTCCTCCATTAGTTCGAGCTTCTAAATGGACAGGACAAAATAAGGCTCATACACTTTATCGTCATACACACGAAGCTCATACACTCCCATTTCCTTTTTGTTCAGAAAGTCGCTTCCACGCTGTTCCCCTTCATGGAAGGCCCTCTAGCCGTGAGGCTTCGGGAAGCTCCGGAGAGCGAGCTGGATATTGTTTACGCTCAAGCGAATGGACCGAGGTGTTCAGTCTTGTCGCCGATCCGACTACCAATTCCTGTTTCAGGTTTGAAAGTCGCAGCGAGATTCGTATGCTTCAAAAGCATGGTCATTTAGTCGGTATGACTTGCGCTTCCGAATGGACACTCGCAGGGGAGCTGCAGGTGACTTGCGTCGAAGGGCACGTCTTGGGAAGTGCGTTGTTCGGTGGTCAACAAGTTTCTCTATTGTGGAAACATAAGCGAGAGTATCGTGGGAAATATTATATATATCCCTGAGAGAAGTGCCAGAGATATCTTCAGACTGGTTTCACTTGAGGCTCGCTTGAGAATTAGTGCACATTTGCTGGCCAACTTTCCTTTGTATCTCCGCTTCAGGAGGTGTTTTTGATTCTAGAGGAGCACGTCTCGGTTCGGTTGAATGACTCTCTCCCCGGGCTTGCTTACAAAATAAAATCCTCGATGTGAATGAATTGCAGCTTTTTTGATTTAAGGTACCCTACGCCATCATCGCCATGATTGACAACTTGGGCAACGGCCTTGAAGATGGTATCGATGGAAACTTTATAAGTGAATATCAGAAGCATCGTGATGAACATTTTCATACGACAAGTGCAATCCTCGAACGTATCTCCAGTAAAGCACGAGAGCTCCTGTTCTAGTCATTCACTAGAGTTGTTATTTCTACGCGGAGACGACTTGTGTTGATAAGTCCCCAGCAAGCTGCGACTATCCTCTTCGTATAGGAAAGTGTATCTTCGACGAAGATTCTTCGCAGTGTGAACTCTTGGGTCTCTGAGAAAGACATTCCTGTTTGAATGCTCAAGTCCGTAGATTTAATTGGGTCCGATGAAGTACCCCATGACCGAGTGGATAGATCGAAGCGTATAACATTGACTCTTGCGAATAGACATGTCCCTGACAGTGGGATAGTTTACGCGATCTTCGGACCGGCACCCGGCTTCCTTTTGAACACAAATCACACACGATTAAATGGAATAACAAGAAATGTGGTATTTAAAATTTATTGATCAAACATGATCACAAGAGTAATCAAGAACTTATGCAGAGCTAGTTTTTGAAGTAGAGGCAGCAGGCTTTTTCTGACTGGCGCCCCTCCTACTATGATGGCGTCTCCGTCTGCTGACAGTCTGACTGCCGGAAGACTCTGTAGTCCTCTTAGAGGGCTTCTCGGCCTCAAAGTGCTCTATGACCTTCCTCAAGTCCTGACCAGCACCAACAAGCGCGGCCACGATGTCTTTAGCTGCCTCTCTGGTCTCTACGAATCCCATGTTGTAAAGCAAGTTCTCGAGATCCTTCGCAGCGCTACTCCTCTTAACAGCGGAGAGCTCCTCGTCATTGGCGTCCTTAACAGCTTCTTCCGTGGCTTCACCGGACCGTTCCTGCTCTTGCTGTTCAGCAAGATCCATTATACGCTTCGAGATTCTGTCGACGTCATTGCTCGAGCTCACCAATCTGTTGACAAGCTCTTGAGCAGTTTCACGGTTGTCGACGAAACCAAGTTGAGTGAGAAGGTCAACCATAGTGCTCACAGCGTCCTTGTCGTTTGATACCGTTTTCACGATATGCAAACCCTCATCAGGCTCCTCGGGAACAGCGTCCACCACCCATCCGCTTTCGGGTTCGCCCTTAGCGGGGGCCTTTACGGCAGGCTTCTTGGTCTCAACAGCGGGAGCAATCTTCTCCGCAGTTTCCTGGGCACCATTTTTCTCGATTTCGAGCTGCTCACGTAGCTTGTCGAGATCGATACCGGTTTCACCGAGGCTGTCGACTAAGGAAAGGGCATCTTCAGAAGAGACAACATAACCAAGATCTTCCAAAAGCTTGGCCAGAGTCTCCTCGGGATCCTCGACTTCATTCGCCGCCAGCTCCTCGCTCTCGGCCTCGGAGTCGTCGTGGTCCAACACCTCAATGTAAAGCTCGAGAACGGGTACGGAGCCGCTTGCTTGAGCGCGGATCTTCGCGAGAGTCAGAGCATCTTGAACGGAGAGCTCGTTCAGGAGGCACTTCTCGTCGAAGTCGTCGATATAGTAAACACGGTAGTCCTCATACAGTCGACCAAGCTCGGGCCACGTCTGTAGAATATACTCGTTGATGTCGGTCATGTTTTTGACAGTACTGGCATCTACTCTGGTTCGCAAGACCTCTTCGTCTGTGCGCAGCTTCAAAATTAGATCGCTTGACATTTTACTATGATAAAAAACAAAATTAACTGACAGGTTGTTAAAGTGGACGTCCCGAGATATCGAGGGGTCTAAACCCGTACGCGGTCAAGCTTAGAACTGACGGCTTAAGAAGCTTGGAGACATAATTTGCGCTAGTCGCTGATGGGGACAGCGTTGCACAATCCGGACACACACTATCGTTGCTGGGCGCGGTAATGAGGCCGTTCACGGTGAATCGTGAGTCGACGTTTGAGTGTCAAAATTTGACAGTCGAATAACTCCCCAATTATCCGACTGGCTAGTGACGGAGTTATTGTCATTGGTAGCCGAGGACGTCGTTATGACCATGACATGGTCACCATGTAGGCTAATGGACGCAAATGGGTGAGGAAACAAAGGGGGACAACGTGGCACAGCCGCGCATCTTCTTATGTGTGCATAACGGCGGTGATCGATTGGTATACGGATAATCGGCACTCTAGGCACAGTGAGGCGTCTTTTGAGTCGTTGCTAAGAGCTCTTTGTTAGGCTTGTTGGACTAATGGGCGCTCGACAACGCCGCCGAAATGACCCGTCTATTATGGACAGTCGTCTCCCGGTCACACGTTCTTGCTTTTCGCCTGATGAGCGATTTGACCATGATTGGCTTTATTATCGGCAAAGATTCAAACCAGATTCTTCGGCAAAAAATTTTGCAGATCACCTTCCACAAGCGGGGTCAAAACACGAACCACAGGGGATGTCGCATCTGCTTTATTGGTGGCTGATACTAAACTAAACACTCCGATTTATAGGAAAAGACTTTGTATTGCGTCTTAGAGATAGAACCCGGGTAGCTGCTGCTTGTAACGCCTCGAAGGGAACAGTTAATCAGCGACCAGGGATAAAAAACCAAAAGCGATGAACCCAATTAGCGAGTCGCAATATCGGCGCATTAAGCGAATGGATTCCCACCTGCCAGATGACAACGACAGTCGTGCGAATACTGTTTACATAAGAAGGTAGAGTACTGGTAGACGGGGACCATGCCCTGAACAATGCCACGTCCATAGTCATCATTGAGCGAGAAGTAAGAGCAGAATTCAGCCAAGTCGTGATCCTTAATCACCGTGGGGCCGCAGACAGCCTTCACACGTTCGGTAGCAAAGTCCAGTATATCCTTGCTGGAGTACTCGATGCACTCCTCATAGTTCCCGAAGGATACCGAGGGACAGTAGTTCTCAATATTAGTGAGGATATCCGGGAGAGCAGGATTAAAGAGGAGGTTGAAGGCATTTGCCTGGGAGCACTGTTCCTTTCCAATGCACATCGCGATTGAGAGTTGACGGATTCTCAAGCGCTGGAATAGATATCCATTGAGCTGCTGATCCATATCATGAATCTTGTGGCTCAGGGTTTCACAGAACTCCTTCACATAGGGCGAACTACTACCAGTATTCGCACATTGTTGATTGATCTTAAGGATGAAGTAATTGTTCAGAAGTAGATTGTTGGTCAGAATGCATGCACTGCACTGATCCACAGAACCGCCGAGGACCCGGGAAGCTGACGTCGATTCTATCTCCGAGATCTCCGTCACGTCCATGTTCTTAACGACATCATTCGCGACAGAGTCTACGAAATCACGGATCTCTTTCTGGGCTAAAAGATACGCAGAAGTATCATAAGCGGCAGAAACACCGATGGAGACAATGAGCAAAAGGTTCAATTGCATCAACAAAAAAATTAACCCTGCGAGCTGTTGACACTCTTTTAACAAGCCGTACACTTAATGCTACAATTGATTGCTCGTATGGCTGAAAATCCCACGGAGCCGGCGCCGAGTGAAACGACTGTAATGGCATCATAAGAAACACCCAGGCGAGCACCTTCTGGAGTTCCCCCATTTTGGAAGATGCCTCCTCATGGCGCACCTGGACGCGCCGTGTGACGTGCCGGAAGGAGACACAACGCACGAACAAGGTCGGGCAGGGCTGCGTGTGTCGTTCTATTGGCTTGCGTCGTTGAGCCGGGCGGATCAGTTGGGTAGTGGCACATTCGCATGAGCACACTTGTGAGTGACCATCATCGGGCAGCGCGTAATTTGTCTACGATTGATTGCTCCACCGCGACGCCGGTGGTTTCTGAGAAGGGGGGCGAAGGCTTCGCAGCGAAGCCCCGTATGTACGCGTATCTCAATCAATAATATGTTCCCTTTCCATTCGACTCTTTCTCCAAATGCGGTAGTCTGTCAATTTCACCATCCAGTGGTCGAGTCACTCGACCACACGAATCACTTGAAACCGCTTGAGTCCATCTCTATCTCGCAGTTCTACAGAAGGACGAGAGTTCAATTGGTTTATTAAGATATCTATGTTATTGTACTGCATCTTTGTCTGACACCCGACTATGATAACACAATTACGAATACAAGACCAATACGAAATATCAGATATAAGAAGAATCACAACAAAGCTCATCTGTAGCAGAACTAATGCTCAATAAGCCCCAACGTTTCAGTGACCATAGCGGCAACAGATGCTTGTATCTCGTGGATGGGGGCCGTGTTGTTCATGTAGGCGGCAGAAGTGACAACCTTCTTCGCCTTATCAACGTGAGCTTCATTCAACTTGGTATTAAAGTGCTTGCCTCCCATCGCGACGACAGCCTCGGCAGCTCCAGCGTTCGGGTAATCTTCACTGACGGTATCGGAGCCTGCAAAAGGCGCAGTTCAACCAAAGGTGCGAAATGGCTTACTCTCACCCATAGTGACTTCCGCCTTCAAGACTTTGGCAGCAAGAACCGGTGCAATGCAGACTAAGCCGATCGGCCGGCCTGAAATGCAAGCGTCAACCAAAGATATTGCGAACCGAGGTACCTTGCTCGTTGAACTCCTTCATAACGCGCTCGACGTCTGGATCAACCGTCATAGCGCTGCCCTTGACCGCGAAGTTGGACAGGTTCTTGGCAGCTCCAAATCCACCAGGGAACATGAGAGCGTCGAAGTCCGCAGCATGCAGATCCTTTAGTGGAAGAGTGCCTGAAGTCCATAGGGGAAGTAATCTATCCTGCGATTCGACCAACAGACAGAGCAAGCCATAGGCTGCCTCACTGTAGAGAATAAGAATTGATTCGAAACCATCAAATTGAGGAAATTCGAAGGGTACAAGGGTATCAATTACCCACTAGTCGGCCATCACTAATCTCAGGAATTCTACCGATGCATCGGATCGGAGAGCATTCTGATCGTTATGTATCAGGAAGTCAGCGTTGCAGTGTACGACGGTGAAAATTAGCGACTCACCTTCCCTTCCGATCCTGGAGGCCTCGGTCAAAACGTTACGAGTGGAGCCGGAATCGACCGACTAAGAAAACCATACGGATCGAACAGCAGAGCAGACACGTACACCATCGCAGTGGTTAACAACATGCATTTGGTTCTTGTTGGGCGCGAAACACTGAACCTTGGCATTGGCCTTGCTGAGCTCGGTGAGGGTGAAGACAGCCTCGCGGATCTCGGTGCCATCAAGATGCCCACAGCCAGAGAGGACCTGACAACAATCGTCAAGCAAGGACGAGGCTCGTCAACATTTCAAAAATCGGGGAAGTATCATAACGCCAAGCTTCGCAAAGAGTGTATTGAACTCACCACAGCAACGCGGCAAGGGGCGGCAGCGGAGAGAGCAGAGCGGGAAGCAGCCAACATGGTAGAGTAACTCTAGAAAGATAAAAGTGAAATGCGACACTGTGGACCCCCGAGCTATGTCACAGAGATACTCCTCGAGGAACGGTCACAATACCTTGCAGGAATCTTCAGCCCCAGGAGACAATTGATAGGGAAGGCCCAGAGCCAGCAAGTGCACCTTGGTACGCGCGGAAGTTGGGGAAGTTATGGTATGAAAAATAAAGTGTCGTCGGTGACTGCCGACACAAGCTTTGCTTCAACCGTGTGATGTGATGATTTCTAGCATGTCACGCACGATTGCCAATGACTTGTTGCCTCTTGAAGGCAACATTCCCTCGATGCCAACACAAAGCAGTCTAGTAGGGTTCCTAGCGAGCTTTGGTCAATAGCAAGGCTCCGACTCGAAGTGCCGTAAGAAGGGACTAAGCCCAAATTGGCAAATGACACTTGCCAAAGGCATGCACGCCCGAAGTGAGCTATAAGGCTGATGGCGCAATCAAGCCTAAGCCCTGCAGAAACCGTATCATATTAATATTAGGAACAGTAACACCAAAGCCCTCGAATCAGACCGATCGTGGATTGCCGATCGAAGAAAGAGATAGGGGTGTCCTTCTAGAAGATGTTCCAGAAAAGTCTTTACGCTGAGGCGAGGAGCTTCAGCCGGCAATAGTTGGCATTTTTGCCGATGAAATGTTGCCCGACGTACGTGCAGAAGTTAAACTGTGCAACGCAAGCAACAACGTGTCAACAACCGATATAATTAACATGATTAAAAAGGATCAACGATTTGCAAGAAGCTGATGCTTGTCAAACGGACCACAGCCGAAGCTCAACACATAGTCATTGGCGTACTGAGACACATCACTGTTACCGAGAGGCTTGTACCTGGCAAGATACACTTGTAGATTCACACTGGAGATTCCCACCATCTCGTGACACAGTGATTCGGCATGAGCCTTTTCACAGCATTAATACGCGCCGCTTGTTTGTGCCATAACTTAGACACTTCCGTGAGCCCGTCAGGTACAGTACTGACTGTCAATCGTGATGGTTCGGAGATACTTGTGTCGACCGAAGAACCTACTAGAGGGGAGAATATTTCGGGCTCGCCAAGAGCACTTCCGCACCACGTCGCCGCGGAAGTTTACACTGGGGACTTTCCTGTGATCCACGTAGCTGATTACGCATGTAGGCCCTGGAATGCGCATGCATGCAAAAATCTTGTGTGCATTGTCACCATTCGTGTTTCTTGATGTGTATATCTCCTGGAAGATCCTCAACTGGTTTGCCTAGAAATCTCAGAGAATGCTGCGGTACCATTACGTGAGGTGGGGGCGAATCTGACGATCTGACACGCCAGAAGGGAGAAATGTCTGAACATTCCCGGAATTTTCCAGATTTTTTCCGGGAAAATTTACGGAACTTCAGGAATAATAATGTCATAACGTTCTCTGCTAATAAACGAGCGATCATTATTCCATTCCCTTTTTCCGCTTATACAACTCCAGCCACGAGTCCTGGCATTCCCGTCTTACTCGGCATCCAGAGAAGGCACAGATAAGCTCTTTCGTACACTCCTTTGCATCTGAAGGCCAAATCCAACATTCCCAGAATCAACGCTCCGTACGTCCGCTGGGTGCTCGAGCTCTCCAAGCATGGTGACATATCCTTTGTGGTGCGTCTCCGCTCTTTCTGGTGGCCGAGGGAAATTTCGTCTCCAGTTTCCGAGGCCTATGTGATCGTATCCCGCTGAATAAGCGTGCAGCTTATTCACCTGTGGTTACTGACGACGGGTGCATCCCCTTGGCGATGAGCCCCTTCCCTTCTCCTAGCAGCCAGCCCAGATCTTGCGCGGTGGTTTGAGGTAGAAGAAACTTGTCTCTAGGGAACTGATAAGGAGTCTACTTAGACCGCGTTGAACAAGTATAGCGTCTTGATCTACAGTACAAGATTGTGGTTGGCTCTTAAGCCGGGTCAATTTACGAATCTTATACGACCTTCAATGAAACACGGATACAACGCCACGATACTGAACTTAGTGCCGAGGAAGCCTACAACGACTAAGACCGGTTGATGTTAGAGCGCATCTTCCCTGGAAATTCAAGCACGCCCGTCCGATTGGAGAGCATCTATCTAACAAATTAGTCAAACTTTTTAGCCTTTGCTTATCCGGAATATCCTTCTTAGAGACGGAGAAGCGTACTAGTCCAGAAAGGTTGATAGGAAATATGTTACTAGTGATACGAAGGAGGAAATATAATAGAAATGAGTTTGATAGGAAATATGTTACTAGTGATACGAAGGAGGAGATATAATAGAAATGAGTTTGATAGGAAATATGTTACTAGTGCAGTACGAAACAGCAAATGCGTTCCTTCCGGCATCTCGTGTTTATCCGACTCCCCAAATACTACCGCCGCTGCCTTCTTCAAGTTGTCCAATAGCGCGCCCGGCTCAGCCAGGGAAGGTCTGCGTTTACTGAAATTCTCCTGAGTGGGCTTATTAGCCACAAGTTCCGGCGGGCGGGCCAGTGTGAAGGGGGAGCCTACCAGACAGAAGTAACTGGCTAATACAAACACCAGCAACGGCGAGGGTTCTACCGACAATCGCCCTTGGGGGGGGCAAATGGGAAATTCTTTGAGGTTCTAAAGGATAACAGACTCCATAACATCCTTATCGAGGATAACATACTGGGCATCCATGCCGCGGACATTCGCTTTCGGTGGAGATTCGCCTCTGGTGAGCGACGTAAGCTTACTACCTGTTATTTTAGCATTTATTTTGTTTTCCTTCTCTATACGTTGAGCCCACAGTAGAAACTCCTTGTTCAGATCACCCTTGTCCGGCATTATGAAGTGATATTCGACTGTTGGGAATATAGAGGATTCGAGCATTTAAGTTTAGAGCGGCTTTGGCGCAGTAGGTAGCGCGTAGGTCTCATAATCCTAAGGTCGCGAGTTCGATCCTCGCAGGCCGCACTTTTTGTAACTTACGCTCCTAGCGTTTCCCTGTCAAGCGTGCATTAATTTTGTCGCACGCCGTTAATTTAGTCTACCATAAGCATGAGTCAACCTTTGATAGTTTCCCTGCTAATAAACCGATTCCGAAATGTCAGCGGATTTCAAAAATGCGTTTATATGCGAAAACCACCTCTGGAATCGACTCCATGAAAATGTTCCGGAAAAGTCTTCTCACCAAAAGCCTCTTAACGAGTGTGTGATGACGGTACCTGAACAATCCTGATAAACTCTGGTACTCTAAATTCCATTCAGAGCCTAATATATGTCTTACTCCGCCTATGCAAGGGGTTTGTGCGAAATCGAGCCTCTTGGAGGCCCTACATTTTGCATCACTCCACAATGTGGAGTCCACATTACAATGATCTTGTATGTCATAAGCTTGACCAGCTTGATCGCATATCCCACTGTTCCTACTACGGGACGCTGAGGGAATTCGCTTATCAGTGGCCCTCAGCAGTAGTTCATTTCATGAACAAAGGTAGATATACCGAGTCAATCCGCCCGTACGCAATCAGTTTGTACTGTTCTATGTCTGATATTCAATCGGCCAATGCGTCCTTGAAGAGCAGCCTGGTTGAATTAGCCCAAACTCTGGTAAATGTAGAGGGGTTTTAACCCGTCGGACTGACGCCGTTAGGATGGTGCTGTCGAACAAATGTCAATAATCACCGCACGGAGGAAACAAGCTCACGAGACAGAGTAATTCAATGGTCACCCCTCGCTCGCGGCATAGGCCCACTACTCTTGCACTGACGATTACACAGTATCCTATAATAATTCTGTAGAGAATTAGTTCAACAATAATAGACTATACAGGACTAACCACACCAGTTACGCGACGCGAAACCGTAGCAAGCGCGCGGAGTTGCAGAGTCTCATCCAAAAGCTCAATGAAGCTAAACGGGAGATAATGTATCTAAAGAGAGAGGTGGATCAGTCCAGATTGTCCCGTTCCGGCCTGGTCCGATCCTTCCGTCATGTGTAGCTCCTACAACGCAAGGAGCTGCTACTTAACACAACCAGGAAAGAGGACTCTATACGCGAGAAGTGAGACTTGTGGTGTGGGTGGTATAGCAAGGGCACCTTAATAATCCCGCATATCCATATTTACGTCTTGCTACTGAGCACATCTCTCAGAAAACTAGCTGTCATGGACTTGCGATCAGAATTGATGTCCCTGAAGACTGTTCTCGACGAGCAAAAGAAGGTAGGCTTCAGTGTGGTTTGCACCCGAAAACGCGTCGATAATCTTGGCCTGTTATAGCCAGGCTAAAACAGCCCGTGCGTTGAGCAAGCCCGAGTTGTGCTGCATACCTTGTCGTATTGCTTGCAACTTGCATTCCGGACACCTTATTGTCCGATATAAGGTTAATTAAGGTTAAGCATTATCGACTATACTATATATGGGCTGGTGGTTAGGTGCTTCGACGGGAAGCAGAAGCTGTGAGCGAGAAAGGTGCACTGTCCTGGGAAATTCAGACGGCTCGACAGAAACAGCACGTGAGCCTTTTCCGCACTCGGGACCTCTCAACCTCTTCAATTCGGTTACTAATGAGTTTTCCTCAATACAGTATGAGTAACTGACAACTTCTCTGAACCATCGCACTGTGGGAGCAAACTAAACCTTACGGCTTTTAGGAGTTGAGATCGGCGGCCCGGGGGCTAGACGCGGAAATCCGTACCAAGCACCGCATATGCGCCGATATGATGCTGAAACTAAGAGGCTCTCGCAACCAGCGGAGCCCAGTTGGTAAACTTCCGGACGGAGAGCATGGTGAGATGATTGTGTTGAAAAGATTCATTTCCGTCCTTGCTATATCACATCGATTTTTAGCAGCTTTTGTGCGATGTTTGGAACTTTTGCGCTGCAGTACTCCGCACACAACTGAGATCACCCCTTACGTATAGCTACTGACTCGAAAGGATCGCAGTGTTGAGATTCCTGATGGCTTTTGGATGATTACCACTTCAATTGGATTCGCGATCTCTTCTTAGGAGCTCCCAAAGACCATTCCCAGCCATGTCCAGATGACTTGGTGTTTATGGATTCTCAAGTAGCAACGTGGATAGTTATGGAGTCTAGCGACGTCCACAGGTCCGGCGCCTCCGCGATACACATGATAGGGTTAAACGGCAAATTAGACAAGAACGCATCCACGGCAACAAGCGACTGCAGAATTTGAATCACTCGCTGTCCCAGCAGAAGACCGAGCTCGAGAATAAGGATGAACTCGCTAGAGTAAGACCACTCCCAAGATGAAGTACAGAAGAGGACCCATCTTGGGCCCAATGAATACCCCACATAGCCTGGTGGTTTTTCAGTTGGCACAAGAGCGGTATTTAGAGCTCCAACAATTCGTCGACAGCAATGTATCAGTCGAACATGACTCCTGAGGATCTGCTTTCTCCACTCGCAATCTGAGTTGTGCCAGTCGGAAATCTTACACATCATTAGACCGATGTGATACTACTTGCCACGCCAGAGGCATCCGGCAATCTCAGGTTATAGCTCGACTATGCACGGGCTTGGAAACTTGTGCGCTGCTCGCTTGGCTTCACGGTTGGACATCAGTAACCGATTAGTTGGTGACTCCGAATCACACGGTCACTCGCCTACAAATGAAACTCAAACGCCCTCCAGTTATCTAAATGTTCAAGAACATTCAAAGTCGGAACTGTCTGACAATGTCCCAATCGCGAAGATGAAGAAGTTACGTAGAGTTACAGTTTCCAGAGTTACTCAATCCGCACGCTCTGCAACCAACTAGTTCACCTTATCGAAACACCGAAACTCACAGAACCGCTCCCAAGGCCTCTCTCTCGTTCTTTGCTTGCCGATGGTCAAGTATTACTCCGAGACATACCATGAACACCGGCTGCAGTGAGCATAGCCTTCAAAATAATCCTACTTCCGGGCCGGGCGTTCCGGCATTAGTTCTCTATTAGAAACACGTTTCCAGTGGAGCTACTGCGTTCGGAGCACTCGTCGAAACTATGAACTAGAGAGAGAATTTGGCGTTCTTCCCAACTGGTTCGCGACCCGACGCTCCATGCTGGGTGGTTACTCGCTAGAGCAAGCTTCAGATATGCGCAGGATCTGACGGAGGAAACCTTATAAGGGTCCTCCTGGATAGTTTTAATGTTGTTCGTCACCTTACGGTCACCAGAGGCAAATATGTAACTCTTCTCAGTGTGAAGTACACACTCGCCTGGTCTAAGCAGGTCGGTGTCACCATGGCACTGTCACGTCACCGACGTGGCCTCCGATCACCATTCCGTTGGTTGCTCGCCTATTTACAGTCCTGATCTTCCGTCTAATGGAGGCTAGCTTGCAGAGAATTGCTTTACCTCGGCATTCACGAAGAGGAACGCTCTCTTAGAAGTTTTCCAACCTTTAACTTTTGATGCACCTAATTCTATTTGCACTCCTCATTCAAGGACTACTCTACCGTGGAGGTTTCGGTCAGCGCACTATCGTGTCAGTTCTCGAGAATGGCTCTATGGTGGATATTCGATCTGTTCCGGACCGGCTTGCTCGAGATGGTGTGCCCAGGACTGAAGAAATATCCAATATAAGCGAGTTCCTCTCGACCGTTCTCATCAAGACGCTGACATTTGTTGAGTATCAAATCGTTCCGACGTCGGTTGACTCTGTGAGTAGCGCTGCTCTCTGCCGCTACATACAACTGGCTAAGTACTACCTACCCAAGGTATCTGTTGAGTGTGACCCAGACATTGAAGTGGTGGAAATGGGGAACAGGAATCGAAGGGCCACTGGCCTATCAGCTCAATGTGCCAAATTGTATGTGAATGATCCAGATGCACATCATCAGACTCACCTGGAACGTATGCAAATGCCGGCTGTTTGGGATCTAATAAAACAATACCCTCGAAGGAACGTGACAATAGCCGTCATAGACGGAGGCGTTGATTTTACTGACCCCGATTTGGCCCCTCTACGGAGCTCCTTCACTCTAAGTAATGGCACGGTTATCGATGGCGGTTGGAACTTTGTGAATAATAGTGCCACCTATCATCCAGGTGTCTATCATGGTCAATATATAAGCCGTGTTGCTGCCGCTAGAGGGAATAACTCATACGGGATGATTGGAGTTATGCCAGATCATGTGAATCTGATAGCTCTACAGGTTTTGTATAATGGAAAGGGTTTCACGGGAGCGGGACTCGAAGCCATCAACGTGGCCATCGATATCGGAGTTGATGTCATTCTGATCTCGTCGACCGTCCCGCTCCAGATGGCGAGAATTTCAAGAAAAGCTAGGATGCATGGTATTGTTACGGTCTTCGCGGCCGGTAACTCAAACAGCGTTGTGAGCAACCCGGCCATTTGCGCCAATTCCCTTTGTGTCACGTCGCTCGAGAACGGGGAGAGTTTTTTCCTTTCTCGTTTTGCAAATTACGGACGTGATGTCGCTCTAGCCGCCTTTGGTGAGGATATCTACGTTGGGCTTGACGCTGCAGGCAAACATCACTGGGCCTCGGGTACATCCTATTCCGCTCCAATGGTGGCCGGTGCAGCTGCTATCCTACTCTCTATTGGTGTTGAACCATCGAGGGTGAAGACTTTATTATTAATTGGTGCTGATCACCTAGATACAGGCGGTAAATATTTACATCCTGTCGGAGGAGCATTGAATATATTAGCATCTGTCAAGAAGGCGATCAGCATGTATAACATTCGTCCTCTTGTTGGCTAGCTATTGGGCAGCCACTCTGATTACTTGACACACGCAATCATCATCTTATCGAGCGCCCTTACCAATTCTAGATCTCTTCTTTCCGTGGTTGTTGAGTTTGTGCGTGCTTGGTAACGCTGATGATACGCAAGAAGCGATCGGAGGGCCTACCCAGGCTGCCTTCGCTCTAGTCTCGCCTGAAGTCTCTTATGAGCCGTTAGCCTTTTTATTGAATCAGCGATTCGAGGCTCGACTGATACCATGACAACTGATGGAGTCATGACATTGAAGCAAGCATCCATTTCTCTCCTTTACGTTATACGAGCCGGCCGGCGTGGGCGAATCTGACGGCCGGTAGCACCGGCTACGCCTACTGAGGTATCTTACAGCCGTGTTGTCATTTTTGAATTGACTCAAACTCGAAACTGGGAGTCCCCACTCGCCATTGTATTCATTCATCATTCCAAATTCGCTTATGCAGCGCTTTCGGCCCGTGAGTTGCCAAAACCCAAAGCGTCTCTTATGATACAGCTGAGAGAAAGAGCCGGCTACAGTGCTGGTATAGACATCCCTCGAGCTGCCCTACGGCCTCGTGGACCTCCTAGCGAGTAGACCCAGGTTAAGAACGTATGATTTCTAGGTTGTGTTGTGTAACATTACCACCTGACTGGGCTGTTGGCTTCGCGAACTTAGCTTGCTAACTAGAAATCCTGAGTTCAGCCCCCTAGGTGTGATAGTTTCTCCTCTTCATCAAAGTATGAGCTAGGGCGAATTTTCGGGCATGCTTCAAACGCTTGATCTCCATCAAGCGTGTAAACATCAAGCCCACCATGAGGGTACAATCTAGGCAATCTGGTTCGAATTCAAGCAACTGGGTTACGAGATGCACTGGCTTTGACTTTGCTTCAAGCGTTTAATGCATGAACTGCGTACCATAGCCTTCTGCGAGGATCGGTTCTTGTGATGTGGCAAGAACACTGCACTGATCAAACCAACATTATCTACTTGGGCTGTCGCCAGACCCGGTTAGAGTACCCCGAATAGTTAGACTCTGGCTACGTCACCGGCGTGACCTCAGCTCACTGTCCCGTTGTTCATTCGCCCTACCTGATCTGGTCCCTCACACAGGGTGCCTCCAGTCGCAATCATTCATCTGAAGCAGATGTTCAACTCCCAACCTCAAATGAACCCCATTCGTGCACTCCTCATTCAAGGATTACTCTACCGTGGAGGTTTCGGTCAGCGCACTAACGTGTCGGTTCTCGAGACTGGCTCTATGGCGGATATTGCAGGAACAATATCCTCCGCAGGAACTCTATCACTCCAAAACTGGCGAGAGCCAACCTGGAGAGGGAGAGATAAATTGGTGCGTATGCGATAGAACGCACGAGAGCAGTCTAACATAAAAACGGAGTCTCCCACACTATAAGCACCAAGTAGACGGGAAGTGAGAGACGCTATATCTGCCCCTAAATATCCTGCAGGCTCTGCTGCGGCGTTGAAGCGACGAGCGTCGCAGCAGGGTCTAATAGGGGTACTAGCCCCAACCTTAGCAGATTTAACAGGAAAAACAGTAATAGCCGGAATGTTGAGCTCGTCATCTCTCTCCGCCTGATCTTTGGGCAACCACCAACCACGAGAAAGATAACCGTCCACCTCGCGATAAAATAGAGCACGGTCATCCTCAGATAACCGAGAGAGAAGCCTCTCCGAGTAATTAGGAGATTGGGGGCTATTGGGAGTGGGTTTAATAGCTCCCTTAAGATCCAACTCGAAGACAAAAAGTTGCTCTTCAGTGTCCTTGAACTCATCGTCTCGCAACCTTCTAACCCGGATGCGATAGCTCGGAGCACTAGGCAAATGATACCAGAAAGAGTCGGAGATGATAACTTCATCCAAAGGCTCTCGGTGTAAGTCGACCGACTCGGCACAGCGTAAAGGACCGTTAAGTTCACCACCGAACTTAGCCAGACTAGGGGGATCAGTAGGGTCACCATCAACTGCCTGAGAAACACCACCAGAACATATAATCTTCTTTTGCTGCACATTAGGAATAGTGCCCAGAGCACACATGCCATCCCAACCAACAATAAGGTTAGGAGACAATCTCTCGACCACCACGAAGGATAATGGACAATGAACATTATCGACACAAAAGGACAATAGAACAGTTCCTAAAGAAGTGACTAATGAACCGTCAGCTAGCTTCAATACCTCAGTAACAGAGGAATCAATCTTAAGATCAATTCTTGATCTTAGACGTCTCACTATTTGCATCCTTAGTTTGGACCTTTGGCTGGGAAGGTTTAACCGGAGAACCGTTCTTTTCTTCTTTAGCGCGAAGAAGGGGGCAATCAGCCTTAAGATGACCAACTTGATGACAATA